>JAOQMR010000009.1:3862932-3873826 GCA_027563865.1 Erythroxylum pelleterianum | reverse complement strand
TGTTTGTTGATGATTGCATCAATACTTTGGATGTGTAGGTTTCATGGATAATTAGAGTTGGGGTTTGAATCTAGATAAAGTGAACTTGGTGTTTGATTTGAGCAGGAAGTGTTATAGTTTTGAAGTTGAGTGAATTTAGAAAGGATTGAAGTGTTGATGGTTTTGGTCGGGAGTTGAGCAGGCATTGAAGTGGCATGGGAATCCTGGAAATACCCATGTCCGTTAAACGGACACGCATGTCTGTTTAACGGACACATTCGGGTGAGAGATACCTCCCTTGGCCGCTTCATGTCCGTTGGACGGACACCCCAGTCCGTTTAACGGACACATTCGGGTGAAATAGTACCCATTAGCCAACTTGTGTCCGTTAGACGGACACGCCTATCCGTTTAACGGACAGTCTCGGGTGAAACAGTGCCATTTTTGCCACTTCGTGTCCGTTGGGCGGACACGCATGTCCGTTTAACGGACACTCTCGGGTCAAATTTGGCATTCCAGGTTCAGTTCATGTCCGTTTAACGGACATGTGTATGGGAAGCTTATTTTGGTTTTCTTGAGAGCAGATTTTAAATTTTGAGGTTGGACCAGCGTACACCCATCACCAGTATAGTTCAGCAGCCAGATTCACTTTTAGTATGCCAGCCAGGCTCAGGTCTCGGGAATGGGTCGCAGCAGGGCTCACCTCTCGGGACCATCGGGCTCCGGAAGCGGGGTCCGACATGCCATTTTAATATTTAGTTGTAATGTTTTAATGTTGTTAAGGAAAAGTTATGAAGGAAAAGTTAAGTGCATAAACAGTTATGAGGGAATTTGGTATTTGCTTTTTTTTTCTTATCTCATTTTATATAATCCAATCTCATAAGATTTTACAAACAATTGTAGTTTTTAAGTACTTTATAGACGTAGGCAAAATATATTGAAGTGCCCTTAATTTAACATTCGTAAAACTATATAGAAAATCGAAAAAAGAGTACAAGCTTAGTTTGAAAAACAATAGAAGCTACTTGAGAATCAATCGTATTTTGAGGTTACTTGCACTTATTCAATAAAGGGAGGTGGAGAAACATCAAAAGCAAAACAAAGGTGACAAGGAACTCTAAACCTACAGAAATAAGTTCTTTACTCAAGTTTCACCATTTAAAATAATTATGTCATGGCTGCTAATACTTCTCTTTTGGATGGCTCCAGTTTGTATACATATAAGGTTTAGAGGATAGAAGGTAGTATATTGGCCTTTCTCATCATCCCTTCATATAATAACAGTTATGTAATCATTCAGAGTTTATGATCTTTTGATTGCATTAAAAAAGTAACATTTTTTCCTATAAATTTGTAACTCACATCAGAGATAATGAAACAATCCATGTATCATACGAGTGTGAAATCATGAATGATGTGCGTCATTATAATAAGGAAAAAAATAAGAACCATTTCCACACAATAATAAAAGCAGATTCTCGTGTAGCAAATGTGAAAAGTTCACAACCATCCATAGCATAAAGCTTCAAACTACTCAACAATCTGAAAGTTATTCCATATACCACATCTACACCACTCCATATAGTTTTAGTTTTTTGTCTACAACGTTTCTACATGTAAATGATAACTTATTTGGAGCAATGTTCTCATCTAAATAGCCTTATCCCGAGTACATACCTTTTTAGCAAGCTATGAGCAAGTTAGTGGTCAAAAGATATAATGTGAATTCTACATCCTTTGATGACTTGTATATATGTTTTCCACATCTTAATCTCGTACCTCCCTATCTAGTATTCCATACAATGGATCATCAACAAAAATATCATCTTGTGTAGGCTTCACGCTTCTCTCAACTAAATCTTCTACCTTAGTCTTAAAATCCATGCAAACACGAAGTGGACTGTACATCGTCTTCAGTATAATAGCTAATGAATATATCCTTAAAACCAAATATGTTCCTATCAGCCTCAAGATCCATGTAAACATGAAGTGGATCTCCATTTCGCATATAAGAATCACAAAAGTATGGATGCACAAGTTGAGGGGACATAAGTTAGCACATGGAAATTAAATAACAGCAACGTAATAACTAAATAATATTTTTTCAATTTTACAAACGATAACAACTGTACAACATAACAACAATTTTACAACTTAAGATTTTCTACTAGTAGGTCTTTTTGCCATTGGTTTGATCCTCCTCCTAGGTTGAGTTGTATTGACAATTACATTTTGGGATGATTGAGTTGTTATTGTGTTAGTATTCGGAGGTTGTAACACATGACATTGACTCCCACCCATCTATGAAGTATAAACAACCAATTATGTAAATATTACCATCTCCCTTATAATTACATATAAGTTGTATACATTTGAATTTAAATGAACTACTGAAAAGTAGGTATTCCTAGTAACTTCACTAAATATTACTCGATATCCTCTACTTACCTAAAAACAAAAGGAATTATAATGTTATATAAGTTAAAAAAAGCTTAAAATTTCTACTTAATATTCACTAACCATTGTCGTCTCTCTTCTTAATATATAAGATGAAGTATTTGATCCTGTAGATGTTGATTGTGTTACACTTTGTACTGGATGGCTACGAATACTGGATGAAGGGGTTCCAGTTTTTGGTGGCCTTCCTCTCTTTTGCTGCGTTATACAGACTGAAGATAAACATAAAGTTAATCATTTCTCATGAATAACAAGACACTTCTTGTACAACAAAAATAACTACCTTAGCAATTTCAGGCTGCCTTGAAGGTTGGTTCTTATGTTTGCATTCTCTTATATTGTGACCAATTTCATAACAATGATGACATCTCATAACTACTCCAACCTTACTCAATTTGTTAGGATTTCCAGGTTCTTCAGTATGATCCCTTTTTCTCGCCTTTTTCGGTCTTCTAGACATCTTCTTTATTAGTGGGGGTAATATTGGCTAAAGATTTTCAGTCTTTGGCCAAAACTTAGGGCCATTAATGGGTTCCATAGCATACTGGTAACTCTTCAAATAAGATTCACGCTTATAACATCTATTGACATAAGCATCGATATCCTCCTTTTGATAAGATATATAAGCCACAACATGTTTACATGGAATCACAATTAAAGCCCATAGTCTACACTGGTAAGTTCGTGCTTGTAAGTCAACGATGTACTTGTCTGCAAATATAGTGACTTCAAATTTGAAATTCCCATTTGTTCTAATGATACAATTTCTTGTATCCTATTTTGCAATCTTTATTTTCTTCCTTACTTTAGGACATATATCATTAGTGGATTTCAACGTCATATCCCTTTTTTTTAATGTATCTGAATCATTAAAGACACTCGAATGTCTTCTAACATACTGATCAAGCTTTTGGTACGAGCTTCACAAATGAAACCATTAAATGTATATGAAATATTATTATGTACTATTTCACACTTCGGTCTTATGCTTACAAAGGCCTTCACAAAAGTCTCCAGATTCCTAATTTTTAAATCCTCATAAGCCTTCAATGACAAACTCTTCAACTCCTCCATTACCTCATTGAAATTTCAATGACAAACTCTTCAACTCCTCCATTACCTCATTGAAATCAACTTTCGTTATGTAATTCACCACTTTCCAAAATAAAGCCCTATATGTGTGGCCTTTATAAACACTAGACCAGTTTGCATACACATGATGGGAACATTTTCTGTGTTCAGCTTCTGGAAACAAATTCTTTAATGCTTCCACTAAACCTTGTAAAAAAAGGTAACATAAATTAGTAAAATGTTGATCACATAAACAAATGAACATTAGATATATGGATATTTAAAGTTTACATTTTACTTATTGCTTACAAAAGTCCATGACTTTCCACTTATATCGAGATCTTCAGCAAGAATGCTTAAAACCCAATTCCACGATTGGTAATTTTCTCCATCAAATACAACCCACCATATAGAAAACATCAGATTGTTTCCGTCACGACCAACTGTAGATAATAAAGCACTACAACCAAGAAAAGTATTTTTAAAAAATCCATTTAACCCAATAATCTTCCTTCGTCAACTAAGAAAACCATATTTCAAAGCACTAAATCCCACATAAAATCTTTTGAACATGGGTTTCTCGGCATGTTCATCAAAATCAGTTTCAATAATAAACTTTCCATCTTTTGTCAGCTCGTCTTAACTCATATCCATAAGACCATAACTTCACATAATGAACTTCCATAGATCCTCTAAGCATGGTAATTGCTTCCTAATTAGTCCTATAATATTGAATTTTACTGACCTATAGTGTATATTTTGATTGAAGATCATCGATCATTTCACTAATAGACCAATTCAGATTCCTCTTAAACTTCTGTATAAATTCATTTGTAATCTATTTCCTGCTAGCTTGCTTGTTCCTCTACACTTTACTGCAGTTATGAGTATTTTATATTCTCTTCATAACAAATGTTTTCTCATTTCCAGTCCAGGTAGCATACACCTAAAAAAGAACAATATAAATCATAAACTACTTCCATTCTTACACCAGATCTTACCATTGAAACATTATACCCATTTGTAATTGCATACTTCTTATTGCTTCCCTCAACAACCTCTCGTTCTTAAACTTCATTCCAGTTTCAAACTTAAAATCTATCATTTCAACTTTTGGATTAAAACTAATGTATTTCTTCTTTAGTATTGATGCTTCATCATCAGTAGAAACTGGTGATTGAATTTCAGAATCACTATCATAACCATTATTTCCCTAATATGAACTTCTTCTTCTCTTCCAGTATCTTTGGAATGATCACCAACTTCATTGAAATTCTTTCCACTACCACAAACACAATCGACAACATTGTCGCATTCAAACCCACTTTGCGAAGTCTTCCCACATCTCTTCTCCTTTGTTCTAGAAAAAACATATTCTTTATAATCAGTTCCAAATAAATCATCATCAACTAAATCATCTCCACAATCACTATTCTGCATAAAAATGAAGTCCTCATCTTGCTCCAATTCAACTTGGGAAAACCCCTCTTCATCACCATCAAATTCATTGTGAATATCAAAGTTTGACTCCTCACCATTTGTCACAGGATTCTCATAACCATGATCATAATAGATTTCAACATTATGATAATTCAATTCTTCCATTTTTTGGAGCATAACCAGCATGTCCTTATCATGCTCTAAGCTTAACTCCATCAAGCTTCTGATGGACTTACGTGGAAATTTGTAAAACATAAAGATTACTCTATGTTGTTTATCTTTGGAAATCCTTTTTAGAATTAGCATGCTTAGTTTATCAATACGCATATCCTTTTTTCTCTTACCCATATCATATGTATTTTCCTACCTTTCCAGCACTCCACCGTAATGAAATTCAAAATTTACCAACATCTACAAACATAGTTTAATTAATAATACTCTAAGAAGAAAAAAAATAAGCAAACACATTTTAATTAATGATTTGTCACGGTTTATATCCAAAAGAACAGAAGGAAGCTTAATTAATAATCTCGTTAAACATCATATATAGTAACCAAGTTCTTCTTTCCATTACATAATTCCAACAATTTTTGTGAATATTAGAGTTTCTAAGGTGCATCAACACAACAAAAGAGTAGTTATACTCTCTATGCTTAAACCATATAAAGACTGCATAGCACACTTGAATTGCTACTATATTATAGATATCATTACTAGTAGAAGAACAATTCAGTAATGCACTGAAAAGGTTAGCACAAACATTGTAAAAAGTGTTAAGAGATAGAGGAAGAAAAATAATATGCAAAAAATATAATGCAAAATTCAATCATATAAAACCATAACAAGAATTATTGAGCTATCGTTAAACATCATATATAGTAACCAAGTTCTTCTTTCCATTATATAATTAAAGCAATTTTTATGAATATTAGAGTTGTTAAGGTGCATTAACACAACAAAAAATATTCATACTCTCTATGCTACAAACCATATAAAGACTACATAGCATACTCGAATTACTAATATATTATAGATATCATTACTAACCGAAGAACAATTCAATAATGCACTGAAAAAGGTTAGCATAGACATTGTAAAAAGTGTTATGAGAAAAATTGAAGAAAGTTTGAGCTTTTTTTGTAATTACCCTTAAAAATATTAATAACTTTTAGTTTTTCGAATAAGTCACTTCCTTCACATTCCTTCCTCTCCTCTCATTATATTACGTGGAATACACTTGATAATAGAGCCCACTAATTGATTAAGGGGGTGCTTGGTTAGTTGGTATGGGAAGAAAGGAATGGATAAGGAATGAAAAAAGATGCTTGGTAATATATAATGATTGGATGAACAATGTTTTATATCCCCTTTTGGGGCAATACTCCATACCCCTAAATATGGTGAGGAATGGGAGCTATATTTACTTTATTCCTCATTATATTCATTATAATTCTTATTATCATTCCCCCAAGTGAACCAATTATACCTTGAAAAATATTTTAAAAGGCTACATCAGTAATGATACAATACCTATAAGAAGAAAAAACTTAATTTTATTTAATTTTTTGCCTGCTTAGAGTTCATGTTAAAATATTTTGAAAATTTTAAGGCTAAAATAAACATATTAAGATGTTAGACATATTAAGATGTTAGTATTCAATTTATATTCTAATGAAAATGAAATTTCTTTCATTCATGAAAAAAATCTTTTAACAAATAAAAACAAACAATCTTAATCTTTTATTAGAGGTGCATTGCTTATAAAGAAAATATATGATTCTTATAAAAAGATTTTTCAACCTTACAAATGGAAGATAAGTACATCAAATCTTAACAAATAAGAATTACAATTTCTAAATAATAAGAACTATTTTTAACATCAAAACATGTAAATAACTATGTAAACAAGTAACATAGACTTGAATTTGTCAACATTTTAAAAAAGCTTAGGTAAGTTACAAAATTTCTGGATCTTGCTCTCACTCAAAGATTTTATCAGAATATCTATTGGTTGCTTTTCAGTGTTGTAGTGATTATTCATTTTCTCTTTTAAAAACATATTTTTCTAATGAAATCGTACCAAGTCTCAATGTATTTTGTTCTATCTTAGAGAACTGAATTTTTAGAAATATCAATGGTAGATTTATTATCATAATAAATCCTTACTAACTTTAGCTGTTGTTGATTCAAATCGTGTAATATTCTCCTCAACCAAACTGCTTTACAAGGTATTGTTATCACATTTACATATTTAGCTTTTGTGATAAATAAGGTAGTAACCTATTGCTTCTTTGACACTCATAAAACAACTCCTCCACCGAGATCAAAAAAATTTAACACGTGGTGCTCTTTTTGTCATTGACACATCCAACTTAATCACTATTAGTAAAAGATATGTCAGGAAATCAAGACGGGATTCATTCATAAACATAATGGAATAATTATGAATCTTTTTTGTATTTTAATTTCTTAAAACATGATTAATTTAATTTTATAAAATAATTAACACATAAATTGTAATAAAACATGAATCTTAATTCGTACCTTATTCTGAAGCTTGATCATTTTCTTGTCGTATCCCTTGAATCGTTTCTAAAATCAATCCATCTCAACCACCGTAGTCACACAAGTGTCTAACCTTTAACGATACCCACAAATAGGTTGAGAGAACTTTGTAACTTTTACAAAGAGGGTTAAGTAAGAAATGCTAGATCCATTAGAGCTTAAGTCTATTTATAATATGTTTTGAACATTTTAATAATTTAATTAAAATTAAATTCTAATTTCAATTAAACTTTAATTATAATTACGAATAATTCTTATTAGCTACCATTTATGTCCCAATAAGATCTAATATCTTATATCATACAATTTCTCAAACTTTACAATCAAGTCCAACTTGGTTAAAATATCTTTGCTCTCTTTAACTCGTTTTTTATGTAAGACTCATTAGGTTCCCAAATATGTTGGCAATGATTATAAATTATAATTATAATTCATAATTAGAATTAGATAAATTTAAACCTCCTTTAATTTATCTTTAATTCTCAAATTAAATAATTTATAATCATAGATCAAGATTGACGTCTAGTAACACATCATGATCACTCAAATATTTAGGAATGTCAAAGTAGTTTTGACTAACCTTTCCCTACATGTTTTTTTACGTATAATTCAATTCTTTCACCATACAATGCTTTGATCAGACATAAAGCAAGAAATTAATGTCTACTCTATTTTAAGTGCAATCATATTATTTCTTTGCCATTAGTTATCGATTCAATTAATGATATTTATAAACTATTTACAAAACATCATTCTACCTTGACTAAGGATTTTTTTTCAAATCAATACTAATCGAGAATAATAGAACACACTCTCTAATTACTTTAGGGTGATGAATCCTATCTTGATCATATAACTAGCTCTATATAATTCATGTTACATCCAATGAATATTGACTGAATGACCTATGATTAAATAGGTAATAAGTAGTATCAAACATAGCAATCTCTGTAAGAGATAACTTTGGATACCTCAAATAAAAGGATCACTTATACATTCATCACAATGAGAATTTTCATATACATACAAGTAATATTCTAAATGAATTTCTCGTATCGAGTCTGTTCAGTGAACTTGTTCACTATCAAGCACCCACACGTTTATTTAAATATATCCATACTTTAGTCTATGAGATTGACTACTTCCTTCATAAGGAAAAACATAATGTGTAATATTATGTTTACATTCTATTAATGTCCAGTCTTAATAGAACAATGAATAGGAACAATTTAGGGATAATTCATAAATACAATATGAATCTCATAATTATAATTTCATTTGTAATGTATAATTTTCCCGTGGACTTTATCATATATATCTAAACATATACAAGACAAAGAATGCCTTTAAATAATTGTCACTAAACTACAACCAAACTGGTTGGTTGTAGGGTATAAACTAACAAGATACAAGATTATTCCTTCATTTTTCATATATTTGATCCTGGAACTTATATATCTTAAATTTCATATATTTGATCCTAGAACTTATATATCTCAAAATTCTTTTACCAATTTCAAGTTGATTTTTATTTGGGGACACGAGAAGATGGTGGGAAGATGTACGGTGAATGTAGTGTTAAACCTCCTATCTCTTTTCAAGCAGTTGAATTCTTGAACTCTTTCCCCGTTACATTAGTTTTTCATTAAACAAAGACTTAACTTTTCATAACTAACTTGTGCTAAATTCTTTTAATATGATAAAATATAGGTAATTACTAAAAAAAGCCCAAACTTTCGTCAATTTTTCAATTATAACCCAAACTTTAAAAAGTACCAATAAAATGCTCAAACTTTCAAAAATTTTCAATTCTAACCCAAATTTCAAAAAGTGGCAATAAAATGCTCAAACTTTAAATTTTCTTCAATTTTAACCCGACATTATCTGTTGTTCTCTCGATGCCCTCAACCCTTTATTTTTTGTTTGTTCTTCTAACGTTCCAAATTACTTTCGCATTACAACGTATTACACCAGTAAGCTTTTCGTTTTTAGTTCGTTCACTTAATGCCTTAAGTGTGAGGGCATTAGGGTTGTGTAATCTGAAAATTGAAAGGTGAGAGCGTCAAGAGAACAAATTGAAAACGAAGGAAAAAACTAAAATCAAAGCGTAAGGTCATCGAGGCTGCGTAAACTAATATAGGTCATTTTTAAATAACGACTTTGTTTTAATTATGTGATTAAATGACGTCATTTTATTAATCTTTATTTGTTGTGTTAATTTTGGCTAACATGTATTAATAGTTAAGATTTCTAAAACACGTGGTAAGCCACGTCAGTAAACTTAACAAAAACATTAACATCGGGTTAGAATTGCAAAAAATTGAAAGTTTGAATATTTTATTGCTAGTTTTTAAAGTTTGATCTAGAATTGAAAAAAAATTAAAAGTTTAGACATTTTAGTACTACTTTTTAAAGTTTAAGTAATAATTGAAAATTTGACGAAAGTTTGGGTTTTTTTTTTGGTAATTAACCCCAAAATGTAATGAATACTAGTAATTTGTTGCATTGGAATCATAAAATAATGAATTAAGTCTTTTAAATTCATCTTTTATAGTATATTTGTTAGTTGTTATATTCTTATGACATTGATTCCCTATTGATTATAATAACCATTACATCTAGGCTTTTTTGTGTTTTGCTTTTTAGCTTATATCATGTTAGCTTCCAAGTCATTGAATTGAAGTGCTGATATTTAGCTGATAAACTTCACATATGCCAGGGTGGGAGAAAAACACTAGCTGATAAGTATGAATATATAATGCATGGGAAAGTATACAAGATATCAGAGGAAGGATAAGGAAGATCGGGCAAAGCGTAAGTTTTTATTTCTGGATTGTTAAATGAGGTGGTTTGCACTTAGTTTCATTTTTCTTAAGAGATTGGTGACTCGAATTGCATTGTTCTTGTTGGCTTCAACGAGGTTTATGTTTCTTTTGGCGGACTTCTGATGTTGCTGAGGGGGGAGCCTTCTCATGTCTCTCAACTTGAGCTTGATCAGAGGATGTTTCTTCTTATCAGGAAGTTGTGAAGCCCCCGTTATAAAAATTAATCTCACATTTAAGTCTCGTTAAGTGATAAAAGCTAAGATCCACTGTGCATGCTTGGCACTTTCTGTTGTCATTCGCCGATGGTTATAGTAGCATCCTAAACCATAATAATCTTATTTAACGGAATTGAATTATCGCCGAGTCACAGTGCATTCAGAAGTTGGAATTTTAGAAACGATATGTAAACCTCAAAATTGACTGTAATTGGTCGCCATAATATCAAATTTATTTCACTGAAATTTGGACTTTGGGGCGACCTGATGGCACCGTGCAATATTCTTGTCCAAGAACTAATCCTTCACTACAATAACTGCAATAACTAGAGAGGCCACAAA
>JAOQMR010000009.1:3813320-3823871 GCA_027563865.1 Erythroxylum pelleterianum | reverse complement strand
ATGCTTGAATTATAGCTCCTTTATGAAACCAACCTTCAAATATAGTAGATCCTCAAATGATCATTAGATTTTCCATTAGTATTATTTTGCCTAAGATGAATAATATGTTATTTCCTTTGTGTTAATAGTCATGACCTAAAAGATTAGTTATCAGTTTGTACTCTTATTTTCCTATTTCCATCAATGAAATTTTTTATTTTCTAAAAAAAGGGTTTATCTTGAGAAAACTCAATCTAATCAAGAACTCACGCCAGTTTAAGAACAAAACATGTTGCTATTCTTTTAATTTCCTTGTACATTGAACTATCCTATGTACTTTGGCTCATACTCTTTCCTTATACAATAAAATTTCTTGCAAAATTTTAACTCTTGAGCCTTGCCCTAGGCTATGTTCTACTACTCAGTTCATAGTGTTTTCATCAAATAAGCATCAAACATGTATCTTTTAATAATTATGCTAGGTTCCAACATGAGTCCATTCCCCCTATGCATCAATGATGTCCTTTTTTGTTCCATTTAGCTTTGTTTTATATTCCACCTTCTAGCTAGACTTGATACCGAACTTTGTCTTATATTGGCCATAATGATTTCTCTCATTTATACCAATAAACTTTGATAAAACATCTTATGGTCTTGATCGTTACTCTTGAGTATTCTTTTATTTCTTTCCCTCTAAATAACATAGATACCACATCATGATTCTATCTAGAGTGCTCAACTTGTTTCTTATAGTAAGCCAAAATATCTTAAAAGTGGTTTGCTTATACCATACTTAAAACGTTAATATTCATTACAATAAAACATCACATAATAAGAGCACCATAGGTTTATAACAACAAATGTTTATAGCTACAAACATAATAAAGTAGAAGTGAAACATAAAACAAAAAAACCTTACATATATAAGTTTCATATTTATATTGCATATTTAGAATTTATCATATGCATTAAATATAAGTGAAACTAAAAGTCAAGAGAAAAATAAAAATTTTTGAAATTTATTCCATGGTATATATATTTAAATTATATGACTCTAATTTTAATTTAGTACATAGTCCTCATTATTAATAAAAGTTTCATCATTCAAACTCAATGTATCAAATGACTTGTCAATGCTTTTCTGTCAAATATCATTATCCAATTTACTCTCATCTATAAAATTTGGTTGCTCTAAAAGGAAATTAACTGAGAGATGAATATGATCAAGCCAAATTGGATCAACAGAATTACGTACTTATTAAAAATATTATTTTCTGCAGACACGGTCGGTGCTCTCAGGTTACTTACTGTCTTCACGAATCGAGATGGATCACGCACACGAGAGACAGAGGGGGACAAAATGACAAGTAACCTTGAGTCTAGGCCTTTTATCTGCATTGAGTTTGCGAACTTGATATCTTATCTTCTTTGAGAATTAACAATCTGCTCTGACGCTTCTCTTTGTATCTCATCACCCTTGCTGCTCTTTTTGTTCTTCCTTCTTCCATCACTGCCACCTCTCCCATCTGCATACTCGTTTCTTCTAAATTAATAGAGCAAAACATTGACTAATCGATTCATTTTCCATGCAACTGTACATATTATTTAAGAAGACTTAGTTTGGTCCGACATTTAGTATCTAATTAAGCAACCGTGACTAACTCATAATATAATCATTAACTTATTAGTTCGTGCTGCGCATTAGCTTGGGATCTTATAACTTATCAATTGAATTTACTCTCATTCTGATGTTATCTAAAGCATCAAAGGATTAACAATGGCGAAGTCTTATGTTACAAATGTAAGAGAGATTCAATTCAAAAGATCCAAGAAGAAGGTAAGAGGACCAAAAATGAGAAGGTTTCGAGTACTAACCAAACAGCCATTGCTTGCCACTGAACGATAACAATCATCGCCGGCCAGGAGAGGCCCACGATCAGACCAAGCATCCAAAACCTCCTGATAATTCATAAAGTAGAAGTGAAACCTGAAACATATATTACTAAGTTGGTTTCCTCATATCATATCACTAGCGACTCTCTCTACGTTATGTAAATATAAGTCAAAAGAATAAATAAAAACATAAAAATATATATTTATAAATATCTCTATGATGTTCTCAATTGACTCATCAAATATTACTAACATGCACCTCTAAAAAATAATAAGGACATTAAAAAAAACAAAAGGTAGGTATCCACTGATAAGTAAACATATCATATGAACATGTGAATATTGTCTTCTCTCTATCCTTTGGGGATATGGGAATTTGAAAGTAGTCAGATAGTTTGTTTAAGAATAGTAATTTATGTTCCCTACAAGCATTTGATCAATGAAAGGTAGTAGAAAGTGATCCTTGCATGTAGCATCATTTAGCTTCATATAGTCAATACATACCCTCCAATTGGTGATGGTTCTCATAGGAATCAACTCGTTCTTTTGGTTTGTTACCATCATCATCCCTCCTTTATTGGGTATTACCAATGCGAACTATCAAAAATAGGGTAAATAACTCCTACATCAGGTAGTTTAATTACCTCAACTTTTATCATATCTTTCATAGTTAGAATAAAATGCTTTTAAAATTGCACTAGTGGTTTAAAATCATCTTCAATAAAAGTTTATAGGTTTAGAAAAGTGGTTAATCCCCTTTACGTTAGAAATATTCCAAGCGATTGCCTTAAAACATTGAACATCTTCTCTTTTGGGTCATGGTTTAAGTATGCCACAATTATCACTCTTAATTTTGTAATGTCAAATAGAAAAGCATATTCTAAGTGCTCTGATAATCTTTTTAGCTCCAATTCTAGCATATACTTAATTGAGGGCTTAATTATGGTCTCCTTTCTTTTTATTTTTTGAAAGGTCTTCTTCCTTATCATAAGCTCATTGGTCTCCAGGGATGCCATATGTTTCATTAGAATATGATATACATCTTTATATAATACAAGATTTTTAGTGGATCTTATGTGACTATTGCCCACATAGTGCAAAAAATTTCAATGCCAGTCACATTTAAATAAAAACAAGCATCATTTTTATCAAGGGTATGTTTCACGTTGTTATTATAAAAATTAATGTCTAACAATACATTATAATCATCAAAATATCAAAGTGTTTTTAACTACCTTTTTTGCGTACGATTTTGTCATATAATGTAATCCTTTCATTGTATAATATTTCAATTGGATATAGAGCATTGAATTAATTTCTATTTCATTAGAGTCTAATCATATTAGTTCTCTATTGTTAGTAATTGATTTTATTAATAATATTTAAAAAATTTACAAAATGTGGTTCTATTTTGACTAAGAATTTCTTAAATCAACACTAATAGAGAACAATGGAACATCTTCCTTAATCACTTTAGAACGATGAATTATATATTAATCACTCCATAATATTCGTACGATTCTAAAAAATGTGTGATATTCACCTGTTTTTTTCCCTTCAAAAAAATAATAAAAAACCGGTCTTCTCTCTGCTGACATTCCACCTTTACCCTCCTTCCTTTCTTTTATTGAACACTTTTTTTCCCACATTTTTGTCATATCCATCAGTCAGTGGGTGTTAGCTGATTTAGCTGAGGCTTTTGCCTCATTAGAAGGCTATTCCTAGCCATTCCCTTCCTGCCATGGAGAACGATGAGCCCTCCTTATCTCCAGAAAGCTTCCTAGCCCTCTCCCGTGAAACAATTGCTGCAGGAACTAGCGAACTGATGAACAAAGGAAAGATAAATGTTGGCAATTTATCTCCAAAATCACAAACAGAAAATGCTTGGAAAAACAAAATACAGATTGAACACAACAATGGATTACTTAAGCATTACCAGAATGTGGTTCAGGATGGAATTATGTCTCCTCCCATTGGAATGTTGAAAGTGGGGGCTCAGGCGCGGTCCAATACTTTGGTTGGATTCTTCGAGTCTAAAAGACCTACTTTTTCTGTAGGGAAGCGTGGGCCAAGGCTAGATGAAGCAAGAAGGGGTTAGAAAAAGTGACGTTTAAAGAAAATGGATCTATGTTGTTTAAATTTCTGGATGATGCTAGTTTAACATAAATCGTGGAGCAAGGGCCATGGCATATAGGTGATCAACCTTTATTTGTGCAAAAATGGAAACCTGCTAAGGAGCTGGATATAAGTAAGATTGAGGTGTTGCCGATGTGGGTGCAATTCCATAATTTACCTATGGAGTTTTGGATAATCTTAGGCCTTAGTTTCCAAGCTAGATCTTTAGGAAAACCCATCTGTAATGACACTCAAACGGTCACACTACGAGGATTTGTTACGCCAAATTTTGTATAGAAATTCCAAAGGCAGCCTCTTTACTTGAAACACCAACTGTTCTGCGGTTGGGAGAAACTTGAGATCTGGAGAAAGTTGAGATAGTTATCTCTTATCCTTGGAAACCTCATGATGTTAAAAAGAAATGGATCCCCACCGGAAAGACCTTCAAAACGGGTTGGTATGATGAACTTATGGATACTGCAATAGAAGCCACTGTTGTGGAAGCTACTGTTATAGCAGTGGAGCATAATGAGCAAAACAAGCAGATTATATCAAAAGAAACTGTTAATTTGCCTATACTAGGTCTTCTGTCTTGTTGAAGCTTGAGTCGATGGTATGCCAAATTGACAAAAATATGGAGTTTGAGCTCGGCCCTATGAATGAAAATGTTGCTTTGCAAATAGAGGCTAGTGGGCAGGAAAATACAGATACTCTTCAAAAAGCTAATCAAAAGGAGAATGATCATAGTATTACTAAAGAGGGACAACTTATGGATTCTACTACTGAAGTTTCTACTAAAAATACTTTGGAAGAGAGACAGCCTAAGGCTGCTACTACAACACTCTATTGCACTAACCACTAGTCCATTGAAGCTTAAGGAGTCTATAAGGAGGCATACAATTAGAAAGAAAGGTAAGCAAAAGCTACTGGGGATTCCCCCTCCCATGTCAATTCTGGTCGGGAACACTAGAAGGCTCAGTGATCCTCATAAACAATTTATTGTGAAGGAGATGATTAGGGAGAAGCAACCTATTCTAATAGGTTTGCTGGAAACAAAAATAAAGAATCCCTCTGCCATTTTTGGATCAAGTTTTTTGGGTGTTACATGGGGAATGGTTTCCAATATAAATACTCATTATAATGGAAGGATTATCTGTTTGTATAATCTAGATTTGATTACAATACAAGCTATGGAAACAACTGAACAATTGCTACATCTCCACTGTCAGATAAGCATGAGTAGGACCTGTTTTGATATTTCACTGATATATGCTTTTAATTTCTCATTCCAACGAGAGAAACTTTGACAAGACCTGTAGAATATACAACAGAGAATTCAAATGCCTTGGCTTGCAGTAGGTGACTTCAACTGCTCGGTTTCACTTTCAGAAGTTGAGGGAGGAAGAAGTTTACACATGGGACAACTGAAAGAACTTTCTAATTTTCTCCTTAATATGGATTTGGTGGATCTTATATACACAGGCAGACACCTCAATTGGTCTACCAATCAGCAGGGTTGATGGTTGATTAGAAAGAAACTTGACAGATTGTTAGTGAATTTCTTGTGGCTAACACAATTTCCATATTCTTTTGTGCACTTTAGAGAACCTATGATATCAGACCACTCATACATGTAGATCCAAAGAATTTCTGGCTCAACAGGAAGAAGAACACCCTTCAGGTTCTTCAATGCTTTAAGCCTTTAACAGGTTTGGAGGGCTTTCATGATGTCATAAGTAGGTGTTGGAGCACTGAAGTGGCTGGCTACAAATCTTACCAACTAATGACTAAGCTTCGTCTGGTGAAGGAGGCATTGAAAAGATTCATGCTTGCAAGAGATAACAATCTTCAATCTCTTAAAGATAAACTCAAGATGATCGAAGAGCTCTACTACATGTCTCCATTTGATTCTTCACTCAAACAAGCTGAAAGCAATTGCCTTAAGCAATATCAGGAAGCTTTTAATCTACCATAATTCGGTTTTGAAGCAAAAGGCTCGACTACATCGGTTGAAGGAGGGTAATGCAAATACTAAATTTTTTCATTCCTCCGTACTTGCTAGACATAGTACAAATAAGATCTCCATGCTACAAGATCGTAGGGGAAGACATTTTGTCGAGCAGAATGATCTCTTGCTTCTTGCATAAACTCATTTCAAAGAGCTTATGGGATCTGACACTTCCTCGTCTCCAAGCTCTAATATAATGTCATTATTTGACTGCTGCATAGATCAAGATATTATAAACTCTTTGGTCTCTCCCGTCAGGCCGTCACTGTAGAAGATGTCAAAAGAACTTTACTCAATATGCATCTGTTTAAGTCCCCTGGACCTGATGGGTTTATGACAATGTTTTTTCAACAAACATGGGACATTATAGGACAGCTCTGTACAGAAGCTGTCTTGGAATTTTAAAACTCTTCTCAGCTGCTTTAGGAAATAAACCATACATTTATATGCCTAGTTCCTATGAAATAGATCCCCTTTACAATGAATGACTTTAGACCCATCTTATGTTGTACTACCGTATATAAAGTGATCTCCAAAATGCTTGATGAGCGTCTTAAACTTGCTTTGTCTGGAATTGTGAGTATTGCTCAAAGTTCATTCCTGCCTGGTAGATACCTCGGTGATCATGTGCTCTTGATACAAGAATTAATGAAGGATTATACATTGGGGAAAAGAATAAACAGTTGCTTGCTCAATATAGACTTCTTCAAAGCCTTTGATACCCTCAGTTGGCGATTGACTCATATATGTCTTCAAGCTCTAAATTTGCCCACGCAATTTATTCAATGGATACTTGTCTGCATACAAACTCCCTCCTACAGCGTGCTTATCTGTTCACTCTTGCTATAGAGGGTTTTTTTCACAACTTCTAAACAAGCTTATCCTCTATAATGGGAACTTCAAGTTTCACTGTCAATGTCAAGCAGTTAATCTTACTCATCTCATGTACGCGGATGATTTAATTTTGTCATGTGGAGCTGATTAACATTCAGTTAATATGTTGATGCATGTTTTAGATTTGTTTGATAACTGGTCTGGACTAAAAATCAACATGGATAAGAGTCAACTTTACATTTCAGCAGACGTGGGAAACCCAACTCTCATACATGACATAACTGGATTACAAATTCGCTCTTTTCCATTCATCTACTTGGGGATTCCTATCACCTGCTCCAAGCCAAAATATGTCGATTGGTTGCTCTAATTCAATGGATGAAAACTAAAGTGTTGGGATGGAAAAACCATTTCCTATCTTATATTCCTAGGCTCACTCTTGTAATCTCTGTTCTCAACAGTATGCACATCCACTGGACTTCACATGTTGCACTTCTAAAAAAAGCCATAAAGGAGATGGATAGAATAATGAAAATGTTCTTATGGTCTGGTCAGCTGCGTGATGCTAGGAAAGCCAAGATTAAGTGGTGCGAAGTCACCATTCCAAAAAAGCATGGAGAGCTAGGTATAATCTCTATCTCTAATATGCAAAATGTTATAATGTCCAAGAGACTTTGGAGGCTGATAACATATCAGAAGGATATGTGGATTAAATGGATAAATGAGATTTACCTGAAACATACAAATATATGCCACAACCCCTTGAACCTTCTATAAGATAGATATAATTTTATCTATAGTATAACATACCTTTCAATTTCCAGGAAAAAAAAAGGATTAATGTAGGTTGCATATGTTTTAAAACAATAATAATGAGCCAAGTCAGAGCGCCAGACTAGATTCAAGCTAATCAACTCGAGCCAAAACTCGATGGAACTTAGGCGGCCAAAAATTCAATCAAGCCAAATTAGATCCAAAAATGTTGACCTTTATATTTAAAAGTTCTTTGTTCAAACGTGTTGACAGACTTTTTAAGACTGATTCTTTAATCAGATTTTCTAGCCAACCTTTTACGGTTGTCCATCATTTATGATGGGAGAAATCTCAAGAGTTTCATCTTGAGAACTGGCGCTTTAAACGGATGTCTTAGCTTTAACAATAGCAAAATCATCATCAAGAACTACAATGAGAAAATACTCGACATACCTGAGATCCCTTTTCGGTGAGACTAATAGAAATCCTTTTTTGACATTGATTGTCAAGAGAATAAGAATGTTGGAAGGCTAGGGTGCTTCAGTGTGTAGTCAACCGTAAGGAGACGAAAGACCAGTATCAAGTCAGTCTTGGTTTAACGATTTTTTATTCATTAATACACAAAACAACACTATTTTATTTACATTAGACATTATTTTATATAATGTAAGAAATTCAAATTTCAAGCTTCAAATTTAGATTCAAATCGTGAGATCCGAAGCTTAAAGAAAAGATCAAATCCAATTAACTTCCAAATTCTTTGGCTTCAATCTAAAGCAACCAAGCCAAGCTTACTTTTTCCCTGAGGGTTTCCACATAAGATCTCCTAAAGTTCTCATGAACCAAACACCAGAATTATGTTATAACTATGCCGTGGCAACTACATAAATAAGGATGATAGCTATTAGGGATGACAAAAAGACTCTATGTCCAACCTAAAAGATATAAGCTGGGGTATATTTTTAAAAAGAATTGGGGTTCGCCCAGGCCTTACGGGAAAGCTTACCACCGAACTCCCGTCTCTTGTCCACCCTGCATAACTAGTTCACATCCACAATAACGCTCTATGAGTAGCTTATTTCATAAAACAGATTTTGGAAGAGCAATGTGATTCAAGTCCATGCAGTCCCATAAATAGCCAGAATATATCCATGAGTTGATGTCTACAAACGAAAAGTAAAATAAAACAGGAAAGGGAGAACCATTTCCCAACATAGACTGCTGCTTCCTGTTCCTCACCACCCTAATATAACACAGAAGGTCTCCATGCTAAATAAATTTGGTATTTTACCACTAGATCAAGTGGGACAAACTTGCTCTCAACAAGCGCCGCCAGTCTGGTGCAACATTGCATCAATCTCGTCCCCATCCTCCATTTCCAGCTGATGAAAAGAAATGGTAAAGATATGAAGCAAATTTTGGGTGTTCGTATATGAATAGATGTGCATTTAACAAACTATAAACTAATTACAGAGAAAGCTGGAGACTTGGTTGAGGAAAAGGAGATACCTCATCAGGAGTTTGCTCTCCTCGAAGACGACGGCCATCAAACAAGAAAGCAATTGAGTTAAGCTCAACAGATTGACGGTCACAGTATGCATTCATCAGCTTCTTCAATTGGGTGGATCTCTTGATCCTGAAAAATACTTCATTCCCATCCTAAAATTGCAACACAATACGTTACCTTTATATTCAGTCTGTTCCTTTCAAATATTAGCATAAAAATTCGACATTTAATAATACTGCAACAATTTAGTATTATCTGCCCTAGAATTAACACTTGAGCCAGAAAGTAGAATCTGAAAGAAATTTCTGATTCAGCGTATAACAAGAGAGAGGCTCAAAGTGTACAGCAGGCCGACAGGAAGTTGCTTGTAAGTGACCCTTGGATATCAAACTCATTTTCCAAACTTCTCCAGCTCTGGACTTTCCTAGGAATAAGTTCCAGCAAATTAACATAATTCTTCACAATTCTGAAGAAATAGTTAGTGAACATATGTTTCAAGCAGACAAAATCATCTCCATCTGGAAAAGGAATGACTTGCAAAGGCTTTGCAGTTTTACCCACTAGAAAGCAAGTAAAGGTTGCATTTCAAGTTTGCCCAGATGCGGCCACAAACTGTTTTCATTCAAAGTTACGTCCTTCATCCAATTGAAGTATTTCTCAACTGAGTTTACAACCCGTGAATAAATGAAATTACCACTAAAGAAATCCTCGCACAAAAAGGAGACACTCAATAGATGGGTCTTCACATGGCTCGGTCCTTCAAATAGAAAAGCAAAATATATAATATTCATAACTGTATCCCGTTAAGGACATAGCACGAACAAACAGTACAGGTACAACCAAAGTAAACCCAGAACTTACCGCACATTAGAACGAAAACACAGCACCCAATTCTAAAAAAACAGCGGAAGCAATCGGGTAATGGTATGTACAGAGAGAAGAAAAGGAAACTATTTTTGAATGGAAAAATAACAGATAGACCGACCTGACCCTTGACTTTGAGGTTGATGTGAGCTTGATCATTAGGTTTCTTATCTTCCTCGGCTTGACCTGACATGCTTGCTTCCTAATCTTGCTCCGTCTCTCTCCAACTTTCTCTCGCTCCGTGCCGCGTTCTAAATCTAAAAGCAGTGGTGATTTGGGCACGAGTTGCCTAGTCTGCCACGGCACCGCAATGTATGTGTCAGCTTTTTGATTGGTCTCTTGCAGTCAACTTTCTGAAAGGTTCTATAGTTTTGGGCCTTCAAGTTATGGAGGCCCTTTCAAGCCCTCAAATGTTTTATACCGTCCTTGTTTTATATGATTTATTTATTTTGTAGAAAGCCCTCAAATATTAGTATTTCAATTTGTTAAAAAATTAAGTAATTCGTGCAAAATCAATTAGGTGGACCTACGTAGGAAATAGGTAAGTTTATGTCAGGTTTTGGAAATATCTAAAAGAATACAATAAATAAATACATAA
>JAOQMR010000009.1:3761334-3772558 GCA_027563865.1 Erythroxylum pelleterianum | reverse complement strand
ACTTGAGGTCATCAAAGTTATCTTGTATGGGAATTGCTATGTTTTGATACTACTCGTGATCTATTTTATCAAAGGTCATTTAAAACGGTCGTCATTGGATGTGGCATGAACTATATGGAGATACTCGAATGATCACGATGGGATTCATCACCCTAAAGTAATTAGGGAGAATGTTCCGTTGTTCTCGATTAATATTGATTCAGGAAATCCTTGGCTAAGGTGAAATTATATTTTGTAAACAGTTTACAAATATCTTTTATTGAATCAATAGATAAAGGCGGAGAACTAATACAATTGGACTCAAAATAGAGTAGACGTTAATTCCATGGTCTATGTCTAATTGGAACATTGGTTGATGAAAGGATTGAATTATACGGAAAAATCATGCACAGAAAGGTTAGTGAAAATCACTTTGACATTCCTAAATATTTGGGTGGTCATGATGCATTGCTAGGCGCCAATCTTGATCTATGATTATAAATTGTTTAATTGGAGAATTAATGATAAATTAAAAGGAGTTTTAATTAAAAGGATTTTTAATTTATCTAATTCTAATTATGAATTAGAATTATAATTTACAATCATTGCCAACATATTTGGGAACCTAATGGGTCACACATATAGAATGGGTTGGAGAGAGCAAAGTTAATTAAACCAAGTTGGACTTGATTATAAAGTTTGAGAAACTTTATGATTAACTATGAGATATTTAATAAATAAGGATCAATATGAGATATTGATTCTTATATTGGCATAATTGGTATTCAATTAGAGTTATTTGCAATTCTAATTAAAGTTTAATTGAAATTAATATTTAATTTCAATTAAATTTCTAAAACATCCTAAGCTTATTATAAATAGGCTTAAGCTCTATGTAGCTAGCACTTCATGCTTAACCCTCTCTGTAAAAGTTACAAAGTTCTCTCAACTCATTCTGTGGATACAGTTAGAGGCTGGACACTTGTGCGGCTATGGTGGTTAAGACGTATCGGTTTCAAAAACGGTTTGAGGGATGCATCAAGAGAAAGATCAAGCTTTGGAATAAGGTACGAATTAAATTTCCGCTTTATTTTGATTCGTGTTAATCATTTTATAGAATTAAATAGATCTTGATTTTTGGGAAATCAAAAGTCACGGAAAAGTTTCGTGATTATTCCACTGCGGTCGATTTAGATCCGGACCTGATTTTCCAACAGATAGATCTGGATCACTGCTCTCTTGGAGATTCAGAAGAACATCAACCATGTCATCGGTTTCGCGGGTTTCTCCTCTTGCTTTCATTTCTCTGTGCACTTTAATGATCTCATCCTGTGTCCTGTCAACTTTTTGATGCAAGCTCACAAGTTTATGCTTTAACCCAGTAATTACATGCAGAAATTTTAGGGAAGGAAATACATCACCAAGGCTAAACCAGTGCTTAATTTAGAAAATGCCGAACTTGAAATGATAATAAAATTTGTAGCCAGCCAACAACAGAGAATTGAGTGTGAGTGGTGATCCTTCACTGGCACCAATGGTTGTCATCATACTCAAAACCTCTTCCCTCCTTATGGACTTGAAAAATTTAACGGGGCAATAGTTTTTCTACTGCCGGTCTTGACAATGAATTTGACTACTATAGGTGCCACTGAAATGAAAGCTCTTTGATTGAAAACACTATAACGTTTATAGTTTTTCACTCCAGTTTAACATTCAAAGATATGGTTCTATTAAATACACTATAAGAAAAATGTCGTTTAGCGACAAATATTGCCGATGGAAAACATCTAGATTCAGTTGGTAATTTAAATTGGCCACAGAATCAACCGACGGACAAAAGAGTCGTTAAAAGGGTCGTAGGTAAATTGTCGATAGACAAAAGTGTCGTAAAAATGGTCATAGGTAAATTTACTGACAGATATTTTATGTAACCGTCGATGAATATACCGATGGTTGGTTGTTACCGTCAGTAAAACTACCCATAACCTTTTTCGTTCTGTCGAAATATTTGACGACGGTATTGGTTATTCCGTTGGTAATATTACCGACAGTTATGAATGACTTTCGGTGAGTATACCTACGGTTCAGCAAATCCTAACGGTAAAGTGGGTGACGATTGTCAATATTACCGACAGTTACTCTTTGTTCTGTCAGTAAATTTCTTACATTTTACTGACAATTTGTGGTGTTTTGTCAGTAAATATAATGGATTTTACTGACGTACTTGTACTTTCCATAGTTAGTTAATTTTAATTTTTTTTAAAAAAAACCCGACATTAAATTTTAGTTCATGATTTTAAGATTAATGCATAATTTTAACAGTTATGAATTATCTGTGCATAATATTTTGATTTGTTTATATATTTAATTTGTTTAAATAGAAAGTCGGTTGATGATATAAAGTTAAAATTATCTTAATTGATAATAAAAACATTAAATTGTACATAATAACTCTTTGTAATTCAAACCAAATGACTAAAACAATCATATCGTCCTAGTGACCGCAGATGCTCTGAGGTGCTACCTCTCGCCTTTAACTCATCCACCTCATGTCTCAGTTGAGCTATGTACTCCATCAATGTCTACACTGTGGTCTAAAGCTCATTGACTTCATTGGTTATCGACTGTCTACTAGATGTTGTGCTGGACGTGGAGGATTGTGAATAACATGTGTTCGCAAATGAACCTAACCTAAAGATCCTTCCACGACGATCCTTACCACCCACTACATCACGATATGTCTGACTCTTATCAACAACTTGTTCGTGCTGAGACTGTCGCTGAATGCTTTCTTATACTCCCTCAACAAACTCAGCATTGATGAAACCATAAGCTGTTAATCGTTTATTCATCCAAGATCTATCAACATTACTCATTTCTACAAAACTGTTAATTTCAAATAGTGATTCCATAGTTAGTATACTTAATGTTTGCCAAAGTTTACAGAACATCTAAACTTAACATAACATTCCCTAAGTATTAACTAATTGAATTAATCACCAAAGTTTACACCAGTGAATCAAGAAAATAAGTTCTCGTTGTTACTCCTAGGCTTGTGGTATTTTTCAACAATAAGCCTCACGGGAGATGCATCACGATTTATGGGTTAAGGTTTACGACTTAAGATCAAACTTAGGTATTAACTTAATTTTATAAAGTTGGAATATTTAATTGAATGGTTTAGATATTGTTATTGAAATTTACAATTCATGTTAGAAGTTTGATCTTTAACCTAAATTAATTATGTACTAGTAAAAATTATAATAAGTCAAAGATAAAAATATGAATACTTTGATTAATACATTATCGTAACATAAACAAATTATGTAATATGTTTAGAACTAAATTATTATTATATTAAAAAGATGTGTGAAAAGATTCGCACATGAAAAGTAAAGAGAACCTAATCATTTCAGAGAGCATCAAGGAAATAACCCATTGACGTAATTAAGATATTTGGAACTATAAGTCAAACACATCCTATATTAATTCAATAATAAACCAAAGTTCATAATACAAACAAGTTTCAGTTGGTGCAGGCCATTAACATTAAAATGCAAGAAGTTCAAATGGGAGGTTCAAACCCCAAACAAATACCTAAATTGAACCAAGTACACAAAGAACAAAACTCACTTACCTCGACCGACATGCAGAAGAAGTCACTGAACCAGTGAAGGAAGAAGATGATGGAGCTAGAATTAGTTAGCGGACAAAGAAGATAATCAAAACAAAGCAAAGAAGACAATGAATAAGATCTTAGCCAGGATCCTTAAGTAATTAAAAGAGACCTTAAATTACTGCCATGTTTGACTCAAGATGTATGGCTGAAGCCACATGTTATTACCAGAGAATATTGCATGCCATTCACATTTACTATCTACCAACAACATTAATTAAGGGTAATTCAGCTTTTAACAGAGATAGTCAAATTTAAATAGTGCTTTTATAAACTTTAGGTAGTCAAATTTTCCTATATGCTATCTTGCATCCCCTACCCCTCCCTTTTAAGGGACTTGACCATTGTATACTGTTCCTTATTCTCATATAAGCTTAAAGCTTAGTTATTATAATTCTTTCAATCTCAAAAACAAGATATCAAAAACATAATGCATCTAATCAACATTAAACAATTTGAATATTGAAATTATATAAAACGTTACTGTATGAAACGGAAAGGAAATGTTGACGAAGATGGAAGAAGCAAAGCTCAAGGAATTGCTACATAAAAAGCTTGACATACGAATAAATAATCAAACAGTTATGATAGTGGTTAGTATAATCATTTTACATTGTCTTTTTTATAGACATCACCAAACTTTTTTCTTTGCATCCATACCTAATAACCATATTGAATCACAAAACCAAAACTCAAAAAGTGGGGTTATCAAACTAAAGAGTTCTTAAACACAAAACCAAAAAAGAAAATTGAAAAACACAAAAAAATAGTCATAACTGACTAAATACTTTGTTTTCAACCTTGAAGGATCTCTCTATGTTAATGCTTATGGTTTTTTCAATTACCATGTTGTTATTAGATCTCTTACCATATCATTATTCAACTTCCCAGATCATAAACCTAAAGGCATCCTATTTAGAGGAGATGGTGTTATAGAAGAAGCAACATGACTCATTTTTCTCTTATCCACCATTTTTAACCATAGAGCCATACTTCATCACAAAAGAAATCATGTTAATAACTTCTCTACAATTCATAATATCCACATCAAACTTCACCAATCCACTACTTCCATAAGACCTAGTTACATTCACAAAATAAATTTCAATACCAATGTTAACACAAATTCCAAAATTTGTAACGCAATTATCCTCAATAGTGTATAATAGTCACTATCATTACAAGATTCTTAGGCTACATGTCATACATCCATACTAATAGATCACCACCAAACTTGTTAGTCATCCTCCATCAAATCAAATACTCTTCTAATGTAAAATAAAGACTAACCAAAGTGATGTGCTCTTCAATCTCCTTGAAAGTAGAAATACTACCAACAAATGAGTTCCTACAACCAAGCAATAATCAATAAAATTATTAGTTAGTAAAATTATAAATATATCCCATATATAAAGAAATTGAAGGGTGTTATCAGGCAAGCATATGATTGGATCACTTTGATTTTGTTGGTCAAGTGGTATAGGAGCATATATATTTGTGAGAGTATAATACCTCAAACTCCTGATAAAGGATACATTCATCATAAACATGGTGAAACAAAGAGATTTAGTTACTAAAGTTATGTTAAAGAAACTATGCAAAACTTATATCTACCTTACTTCTTAGTTTTGCAATCCATCCTCTTTTTGCAATGCAATTGATGAGAATATTTCTAAATTCTTGCTATCAAATTAAAAGCTTATTAATCTTATTAGTTCTTTGCCAATAAGTGTTTAGAGTAGGGGTATTAGTGATAATATATTGATTAATCAATATTTGTTCAAGAATTATTATAACAGATTATCTACTAAAAGCTACTCTATTAAAGTTTATTTTTATAAAGTATTTGACACTATAAGCTGTACCTGTCTTTTTTAAGTTGTGACAACTTTTGGATTACTAAACAACTATAGTCATTGGATTAAAAAATGTGTCATTACTACTTTACTATCATGGTGAATGGAGAACCTTCCAATAATTTTTAGGGTGCCAAAAGGTTGAGGTAAGGAGACCCCCTCTTCCATTACCTCTTCACACTTTGCATTGAAGCACTATTAGACACGTTGCCTTAAACTTAAACTTATGTAAGAAATTCACACTATAATGTACAATATATGTACAATATAAAGCTTCAAAGAAGGGGAGATATCATCGAAAACTTGCTTCCATGATTTCGATATAAAGGTATATCTCGAAAGTGATGAGGATGTTGAAGTGAATCAGACGTTAATATAGACTTAATACTCGATATTCAAATGCACAAGAAGGAGGGGGGGTTGAATTGTGTATTCTTTTTCACTGATCCCCTTTTCAGCAATTTACTTAAAAATTGTTCTTTTCTCAAACTATTGAAAATCAGTATTGTAAAATATTTTCTAAATTCTTGCATGAAACAGTAAGATTAAAAGTTAAAAGTTGAGAGAGTTGCGAGTTGAAAGAAAGTGTCGACATAGTAGATTTATATTAGTTTACCCAAAACTGTGGTCTACGTCCAGTCCTCAGAGATCTTTTCGAGATTTCACTATACTTCACAGCGTTACAAGTATTCTTTGACTCCGAGTCTCTTCAGGTCTCTTACAACAAGTATTCTTTCACACTTAGCCTCTTCAGGCTATCTGCTCTTCTTCTTTTAACTGAAAGGTATCTCGAGCTTTGTTACAGATAAGGATAGCTCTACGTTTAGCACAATGAAATTTCTAGCTTTTTGAATCTCACTAACTTTTTTTCGAAAATCTCTAACTTTTTGTAGTTTTCGACTCTGACTCTTATTTATAGCCTTCGTATTCAACCGCTTCTTGATAACTGCTTCTTTCTTGTTCTTTGAAGAATCATTTATTTAGTTAAGTTCTGTAACTAACTCAAACTGATTTGATTAGTCATCCGACGTGGTATCAGGTCTTCCGTCTCATTTCTATTGTCTCACTTTCAGTTTGTGCTTCTGTCTAACTTTGATCTTTGCGCTTTCGTCTCACTTTTGTCTTCACGCTTCCGTCTAACTTTTATCTTTGTGCTTCTGTCTCACTTTTTCCTTCGCGCTTCCGTCATACTTTTGGCTTTGCGCTTTCGTTGCACTTTTGTCTTCGCGCTTCCATTTCACTTTCTTTTCGTCTCACTTTTATCTTTTTGCGTCCGTCTGACTTTTGTTTGCTAATGTCTCACTTTCTTTCCGCTTCTATTTGATTATTTGGTCTTCATCAAAATCACTAAACGTGAAGGCATTTTGACATAGCATGCCTCATCTGATCATTTGTCAAATCATTTAATAACCCTTCGGAGTACAATTTCTTCTACCCCTTATTATCATTGCGAACAATGTAAGGCCTTGGTTGGAAGCCAGGCACAACCTTGATCACAGTCCTTGGTATGACTGGAAACATAGTATACTTGTCCTTTTATATCTGCAAGGGGTATGGTTTTGTTCCTTGATCCTTCAGAAAACCATACATACTTATCTCATCGTCAGTCAGCAGATGCATCATACTACTATTCACTAAGATTAGTTGTAACTGTGCCATGACTAACCTTTTTGGGGATTCTTTGACGATTATTGAGGTGCTATTCCTTACAGGTTGAACTTTCTCAATAACCTTGATTCTCAAATCCTCTTTTCTCAAAGGCTGAGAGGTCTTGACTTGTTCTGAACTGCGTTCTACTGTCTTCTTCTTCTGAACAGCAGTGGGAGTGCTCTTCGTCTGACTGATTTTCTGCTTTTTGTTTCCTTGTTCAATCAGTCTAGGAGTCTATTGAGATTGTGATTTCTTCTTCTCAAACTCCAATTTTCTCTTAATCTCAGTCTCTCAAGCTAATTTGGTTGTATCTTACTTTAAAATTGAGACTAAGGACCTTATAGCCTGAGGTGCTCTTTTCTTAGAGTCTTCTCCATGGTTCAGCTCTTTGGTTTTCTTCTCCTCCTGCTGACGTAGGGTTCGTACTCTAGGTGACCTTTTTGCTTGCTTTGGTATTTCTGACTGAAGTGTCTCCCCCTTTCTCTTTATGGATAACTTCTCTCTATACCGCACCTGACTTCCTTCTCTGTGAGAAATCATTTTATCTTTCATCGATTCATCTGATGATTTCTTTTCTCCAATCATGGGCATTTTTTCACTGGGTTGAGATTTTGAATTTCTCGTGGGAGTTCCCTTCTTGGCACGCTCCCCCTCAATCCTTGTTATTGTCTAACAATCTGCTTCTTTTTTCTCCAGATCCTTCAAGCCCATTTTACCAATCGTTGCGGAATTGATAACGCTCTTGATATTCAGCTTCATTCTGTTTCCTCTGTCCAGAAGAACTCCAAAATCTCTGAATATCATTGTCAGCAACATTCCATATAGGTGACTTTTCAAGTCTTTCTTCGTCTTTACGATGTAGTGGAAATTAAGGAATGGTAAATCAATAGATTGGCAATTAAGTAGATGGAATAGGCATTGTTCATCTAAGGTTGTCACCAGATGCCTTGATCCTGTTCTTGGTAGAACACAATGGAAAAGAATTGATTGTAGAACCCTAGCCTTTGGCACAAGAATTGAGGCCTTCTTCTCCTTCGGATCGTTGTTTCCATACAACTGTCGATTGATTCCAATCTCCTTCATGCTAGACTGCATCATCCATCTAGCTTTGCTTGTGAGCTTCTCTTTGACAAATGGACACTTAGTGACCTTCTCGATTGACTTCGTTGTCACTATAATGGACAGTCTATCTATTGTTGATACAATAGTATCGTCTACCATATCCATATTCTTCCAAAAGTCATAAACTTCATTCATGTCTACAGTCTCTCGAACTTGAAAGAACTTCCTCCAACCGACTGCAACAATTTCTGGTTCAATGTCCATGTTGTCCTTCCTCAAGGACTCAAAATCAACAAGTCTTTCGTAAATCATCGCTGGCTCCATTTGTTTCTGTAGTTGATAATGGACTGAATGCACAAATTTCTTCTACAAAAGGCAAAGTTGGTTACTAAGCAAATAGAGAACAGAGTAATGAAGAGCTTTTGTTGAGGATTCTTTAAAGGTCGATGTCAGGGCATATCAAGGGTGTTCTAGAATAGGTGATGTTCTCAATACTATGAGATTTTTTCCCTCCAAAACTTTCTTGTAACAGAAGTTACCAGCTGTAACTCACTGTTACTGTCATCGTTAACTCTTACGACCTTTTAATTGGGTTGTGACGTGTCAAACAGTTGATCACATAACATAACCATGTTGAGGTTCCGTCTGATTTCCTTAAACCATTCTTCACTCAATGGCTTAGCGAAGATGTCCGCCCATTGATAATTCGTCTCAACAAACTGTAGACTTACGAGCTTTCTCTGAACGTAGTCTCGTAGGAAATGATGTCTGACTTCAATATGTTTAACTCTCGAATGTTGAATTGGGTTCTTTGACAAGTTGATGGCGCTCGTGTTGTCACAAAAATTGGGATCTCCTCCTCTTATACTGAATAGTCTTCTAGCTGGTACTTGATCCATAACGTTTGTGGACAATAGGTTGCGGCAGACATATACTCGGTTTCAGGAGTTGATAAAGTAATTAAGCTTTGCCTCATACTCGACTAGGAAACTAAATTTGGGCCAAGGAAGTGACATCCCTACTTGTGCTTTTTCTATCAATTCTATCTCCGGCATAATCCGCATCACAATAGCCAATCAACCTGAAATATTTACCTTTCTCATACATTAAGCAGAGATCAGTAGTACTTGCAAGATATCCCAAAATTCTTTTAACAGCAATGTAATAAGACTCTCTAGGGTCTGCCTGAAACCTTGCACACAAACAAACACTAAACAAAATGTCAGGCCTGCTTGCTGTAAGATAAAGTAAAGAACCAATCATCCCTCTATATAGGGTTTGATCCACCTTCTTGCCAGTTTCGTTCTTATACAAAAGGTTTGAAGGACATGTCGGTGTTTTCATTGGTTTTACCTTCTATATATCAAATTTAGACAGCAATTCTTTAACATACTTCTGTTGATGGTGATCGCGGCTCGTCGTTCAATCCTAGAATCGATCCTTGGAAACCGGTCAAAATATTAAATTCCAAAGATTGCAGTATAAGATGCAACCTCGGGTCGTTTCACTTAATTGGAACCGACGAAAAAGGTTTTAAGCTAGCCTAAGTCAAAAATGCAATTAAAGCTGATAAAAAGGGGGGTTTTTGCTTGTTGATCAAAATTGAGTAAATTGACTAAATTAAAGAAAATTGTATAAAAAGTATATTTTTGGATTTTGGGAATTTTAAAGTAAACAAAGTTCAAACTATGATCAAATTGGATAAAAGATCTCTTGAAAATGAGCTTAGGCCATCATGGTTCAAAATAATTTTTCGGGGATAACATCCACTAAGTTTCAAAAGATCAACCCTAAAAGACTCTTTAGGTCCAAGGATTTAATTAATAAACTCCATTATTTAAAACCTTGTTTAAAAACCTTAGTGTGGGAATTGAACAAGTTAATGCAATCGGTCAATTGGATCAAAACACAACCTTCTAAATCAAACACAACTAGGCAGATAATGAGGGTCAATGCAATCACCAAATGACATATATGAGACTTCATATATTAAGCATAACAATTCTACAAGTAACTATGTCCAAATCACAAAATATTGTGCACGTGATTAAACTCTAACCATGCTAATCTAGTTATACCACCGTAAGCTCTAACTAAGAGTTTTTACAACAATATAACTAAATTTCAGATAATATATGATTACTCCCCTTTGATGCCTACGGTGAACTCAAGCCATTGCTACATCTTCAAGAGGATCGGAAAGCGTAGCCACGCATGACAGCCGTCGTCCTCAACATTGTTGTAACTCCGATGACATCCATGGTGAAGATGATCCTGCGGTGTAGATGATGTCTGTAGATGATGAAGAAATGTTGACGGTGGATGATGGTTGCTGCAGGGGATCAAAGACAAATTGGTTTTCAGAAATAGTAGCATCCTTTCTTACTTTGTTCTTGATCACTTTCTCCTATAACTTCATAGAGTGACTTAGTAATTTGATGCCTCTGTAGTTATTACAACTTTGGATATCCCTTTTGTTCTTGTATAAAGGAATTACTATACTACATCTCTGCTCATTTGGCATTTTGGCAGACTTAAGGATCACATTAAAAGGCTTGGCTAGCTAAGTAGTATCCTCTTTGCCTAGGCTTCATACCACTGTGGGTATCTTGTCAGGTTTTACTGCCCTACTACCCTTCATTTCCCTCAAACCTCTGTGGGTATCTTGTCATGTTTTACTACCCTATTACCCTTCAACTCCCTCAACGTATTCTTAATTTAATCCCTCATAATCTGTGGGCAGCAAGTAAAATTATAAAACCTCATAGACGAGCTAAGGTCACCTAAATGGATGTTATCCTCCTTTCCTTCATTAAAGAGGCTATAGAAGTACCTCTGCCATCTACTCTTGATGTCATTTTCATCAACAAACACTCATCCTGCTTCATCTTTTATGTAATGGAATTGATCGAAGTCCATTACTTTTGTTGGGTCCGCGACGTCTGCTCGGCCCCAGGCCACAGGATCGACGAACCCAGACACACACAGTGCCGAGTACCCG
>JAOQMR010000009.1:3703706-3724944 GCA_027563865.1 Erythroxylum pelleterianum | reverse complement strand
TACATTTTCTCCTTTATCTAAAAACGATTCACTTCGTATAATTTTAACATTGGTTGCTCACTTTGATTTAGAATTGCATCAAATGGATGTGAAAAAGACTTTCTTAAATGTTGACCTAGAGGAAGAGGTTTACATAAAACAATCAGAAGGATTTTCCTCTACTAATGGTGAGGATTTGGTTTGCAATCTTAAAAGATCCATATATGGATTGAAACAAACATCATGTCAGTGGTATTTGAAATTCCATGATATTATCTCATCATTTAGTTTTGAGGAAAACATCATGGATCAATGTATATACCAAAAGGTTAATGGGAGTAAAATTTGTTTTATTGTAATATATGTGGATGACATATTACTTGCAACCAATGATAGGGGTGTTCCCTTATGTGAAACAATTTCTCTCTAAAAATCTTGAAATGAAAGATATAAGTGATGTGTCTTATGTCATTGGCATTAAGATACATCGAGATAGATTCTGTAGTGTTTTGGGTTTGTCTCAAGCAACCTATATTAATAAAGTTTTAGAGATAATTCAGATGAAAGATTGTTCACTTAGTGTAGCACCTATTGCGAAAGGGGATAGGTTCAGTTTGGACCAATGCTCTAAAAGTGATTTTGAAAGACAACAAATAAAAAACATTCCATATGCTTCTGCAATCGGAAGCTTGTAGTATGCTCAGGTTTATAGAAGACCCGACATTGCATTTGCTATTGAAATGTTAGGCAAATATTAGAGTAACCTAGGATAAGTCACTGGAGAGTTGTAAAGAAAGTATTGAGGTACCTTCAAGGGACCAAATATTACATACTTACGTATAGACGCACCGACAATCTGGACATAACAGGGTACTCAGATTCAGATTTTACTGTGTGTGTTGATTAACGGAAATCAACATCAGGTTATATCTTCATATTTGCTAATGGAGCCATATCTTATAGGAGTGCCAAGCAGTCTTTGACTGCTACTTCCACTATGGAGGCTGAATTTGTTTCTTGTTTTGAGACTACATCACATGGTGTATGGTTAAAAAGTTTCATAGATGGACTTAGACTTGTAGATTCCATTTCTAGGCCATTGAGAATATAAAGTGACCATTCAACTGTTTTTTTCTAGCTAAAAACAATAAGAGTGGTAGTCGAAGTAAACACATCGATATAAAGTTTTTATCTATAAGGGAACATATTAAGGACAAGAAAGTTGTCATTGAACATGTTAACACCGAATTGATGATAGCTAATTCTTTAAAACAAAACATGCCACCAATAAAGTTCAAGGATCATGTTGTTAAAATGGGATTAAGTTCCATTATATAGTTTTCATTATATGGACAGTGTTATTTTCATGGTATGGACAATGTTATTTTCATGAAACTCTTATAATATTTACTCATATTATGGTGCACATTATTGAATTTTTAGAATTTTGATTATTTTGGACTTGGAATAAACATATGGATTATTCATTAAGTAATATTACCACATTCAGTTGACACAATTATAGTATACTATAATACATGGAAGATAATACTCAACTACTAGAGGACTTATCATCATGATTCATATATTATACTTGGATCGGATTAGGATGTGATACCAAGTTAAATGTATGGACCAAGTGGGAGAATGTGAGAACCTTTTAGATTCTTGCTATAGTAATTGTCCAAACATTATGCATTTAGTGGCTATTCAATTCCTAGTTTTATTGTAACATCCCAAATCAATCGCTTACAGATATTGTCCGCTTTGGGTCTTGGCCTAGCCAAGCTCTCACAGTTTTGCTTTTCCCGAGGCCTTCCCAGGAGGTCACCCATCTTGAAACTACTCTCCCCCAAGCACATTTAACCTCGGAGTTTCGATGGGATCAGGTGCATTAGGACATGAAAAATGCATCTGTAAGGTAAAGGTGTCCATACTCTTATAAGGCGTACTTCGTTCTCCTCTCCAACCGATGTCGGATCTCACACTCTCCACCCCCTTAGGGCCCTGCCCTCTTTGGGGTCCAGCCTAGCTGGCACAACGGTTCGGGTACCGGCTTTGATACCACTTGTAACATCCCAAACCACTCGCTTACAAATATTGTCCGCTTTGGGTCTTAGCCTAGCCAAGCCCTCACGGTTTTGCTTTTCCCGAGGCCTTCCCAAGAGGTCACCCATCCTAAAACTACTCTCCCCCAAGTACATTTAACCTCGGAGTTCTGATGGTATCCAGTGCATTAAGCCATGAAAAATGCATCTAGAAGAGAGTGGTATCCGTACCCTTATAAGGTGTACTTCGTTTCCCTCTCCAACAGATATGGGATCTCACATTTATGATAACTCTTATTGTGCTTGCTGGAATCACATTTATATAGTTTTTTTTTCCTGATTTTAGGTCCCTAAGCTTTTGTTCTCTTCTATCAACATACATCATCGTATTTGGGAATTGAGAGCTTAAAAGAATTCCAAAAAAGCAACTCTTCAAGAACAAACAACAACGATAGGAGATGATTTTGTTTTCTTCCGCATTTATTTTATTTGCTTATTCTAATGTCTATTATTGTTAAATATATGTTAGAATTTGCTTACATTAATTTCGCTAATTTAATCTCGTATGTATAAATAAGAGAAATGATTGGATAGTTGACTTACTAAAATTAACAGTTGGGTTCTAAATCAACTCAGATAATAAACTAATCTAACTTTTGCATTCAACAGGTTATTATCAAAATTAATTATGATAACCCGACTACTAATTACCACTTAAGTTAATATATTTATAGTTCTTAACCTAAGTGTCCATAGTTTCTTTATCCGTATTAAATTTCTCCTCTTGGTCCTTCATTTAATACTAAAAACAATGCAAAGTTTAGTCATTCTATTACATCCATTCAGCTTAGAAACCATAGAAATAAATAAAACAATAAATTTGTAACTCAATCATGCAGAGTCAACTAAAATAACTACATTAATTCTCAAGAAAAAGAGATAAGCCCATCATAGCATAAACACAATTCATCATCTCCATACACTTCAGTCTCATGATATTGTCAACACAAGTAATAAAGCAATAAAACAGTGAATATTAAATAAACTATGAAAAGATAACAAAGTAACAATCGGTTAAGCTAACAAAGTAATAAGTTCAGTAAATAAACAAGAAACACTGCAATAGATGAATAACAGAGCAAGCAAACAAAGATCAGGTGAATGAGGTGCGATGGTCTCCTGTACCTCTCAAGTTTCCCACATTATCTCTCGCCTTCAACTTCAGCTTGTTCTCTGCCATGTTTCTCTCTTCTTCCCCGACTCTCTCTATTCTCTTCTCTTCTTCCCTTCTTTCTCTCTATTTTCTCTCCTGAAGTGTCTATGGTGTCTTGAGTCAAGAATGAAGAGTAAATGATGAATGATTGATAAGCCGACACTCTCTATTCCCTTTCTATTTGTAGTATGACTCAAGATTTAGGATTTTGAGCTGTCACTCCTACACATGACACATGATAAGTTTATGAATTAAAGAAAACAAATGGGTCACGAGGGTGATAAGTTAAGTCACCACCGTGAGGCGGTGACACTTGTCGCCACTTTTTCTTTTTTTATTTCTCTTTTCATGCAAAATTTACATGACTTTTCCTTCAATCTTCATGCAAAATTCACAAAATAATCAAATTAACATTTATACATTATTCACACCATTTCTACTCAATTTATCTCAAATTTGGATAAAAGCACAAGGATTTGTAACCAAAATTAATATATGAAAGCAATTAAAAGCAATAGAAACTAGACACAACAAATAGAATAGTGCATATGTTACCAAATCATAACTCTTAGATGCGATTTGGAACAAGCACTGAATTGGATCATTAGAAATTCTAAATAAGGAAAAACTAATGCTTCTCTTTACAAAGTAACCTTCACTTTCACCATCTATACTATTTGGAAAGAAAAGAATGCCCAAAGATTCACTGATAAGAAAAAAGAGAAATATCATATTGCAGAAGAGATTGTAAACCCAATCAGAGCTAGCATGCCAAAAATGCAGACCAGAGTCTCTCTTTAGAAATGAAAAGTAGATGGGAGTTTATAACTCATCACAGTTCTTTACTTTCAAGGCATTTGTACTGCTTTTCCTTTTGGATCCTTTTGTATCACTGGAAAATGTAAGTAGGCTAATAGCCTAGAATTTATTGTAACGTTGTAATAATAAATACATTATTCATTTTTTTAAAGAAATATTTAATATTTAATATAAATATCAGGAATTAAAACATAACTTCGACCATAATAAATTTGAAAAAGAGAGTTCCTCCACCATATTGTTTAAGGGAATAGATCACCTGTTTCATAATTGCTGTATTAGTATTGTTCCATTGCATCTGGTAAAGGAGCAAAAGGCTTATTGCCTTAATCGCCTAATTAGTATATAATTTTCAACATTTTTGGGTAACGAAATAATCTAATTGGCAGACTCGGCCCATTATTTAATAGAATGGAAGACTTTTGTCCTTTGAGGAAAGATTATCTTTCTGTAATGTTATTTTTATATTTCTGGTTAAAGAAATAAAGTCGTATTTGAGAAAGGAATTCGTTATAACTGCATTGATCCAAAAATAGTATGCATTTATTTTGTATTTCATTATAGCTTACAAACTGATGTTGTCGCTCTTTATCTCTCTACTCTCTGTCTGCTATTTTAGTCAGAGAAGCCCAATTCGCTGCTTCACTCGTCTTTCCTTTCCCTCTGAGCAAACAAAACTTCTGCTCTCTTTCATGTTTTCAACTGTTGGCTTTTGACTTTCCCAAATCCCGGTCCTAAGTTTGGACCCAGCCTAAATGCATCCCACCAACGTCACACCGTCGCTGCCGTCGGAACAACCGCCACAAACACTCCTCGACCTGATCACTAGCGTCCTCTCACTCCTCCTCTTCTCGTCCCTGAACGTCCAGTCTTTCACCGGACGGTGGCAAGTGATTCGCACCAAACTCACCTCTCTCCAGTCATCGCTCTCTTCGCTTTCCCATTCTCCTCACTGGTCCCAAAACCCCATCCTCCACACACTCCTCCCTTCTCTTCTCTCCACTCTCCAACGCCTCCAGTCTCTCTCTCACCAATCCTCTCTCTCCTCTTTCAATGGGGGCAAGCTTCTCTTTCAAAGCGACCTCGACATCGCATCCTCTTCTCTCTCCAGTCACCTCCACGACCTCGATTTGCTACTCCGATCTGGAGTCCTCCAACAATCCAATGCCATCGTTCTCTCGCAGCCTGGTCCTGGCTCCGAGAACGAGGAGTTGATCTTCTTCGTTCGGGATCTTTTCACTAGGCTTCAGATTGGTGGCGTCGAGTTTAAGAGGAAGGCCATGGAATCGCTTCTTCAGCTACTAAACGACAACGAGAAGTCTGCGAGCGTTGTCGCTAAAGAGGGGAATGTTGGGTATTTGATCGGGTTGTTTGATTTTAACAACGCCCAGAATTTGATTCGAGAGCACGCGGTTTTGTCTGTGTCGATACTGGCTTCGGCAAACGATGAATCCAGGAAGACTGTGTTTGAAGAGGGAGGTTTAGGGCCTTTGTTGAGAGTTCTAGACACTGGGTCTATCCCCTTGAAAGAGAAGGCGGCGATTGCTATTGAGGCAATAACTAGTGATCCTGAAAATGGTTGGGCGATTTCGGCCTACGGCGGCGTTTCTGTGTTGATTGAAGCGTGCCGATCCGGTTCACAAGCTACCAAGACTCATGCTGCTGGGGCTCTTAGGAACGTTGCCTCTGCGGAGGACATCACAATGGCTCTGGCAGAGGAAGAAGCCATACCTGTTCTACTCAATCTGTCGATTTCAGGCTCTAACGCCGCACAAGAAAAAGCAGCCAATTGCATCCAAATACTTGCATCTTCTGGCGAGTATTTTCGGACACTGATACTACAAGAAAAAGGTTTGCAGAGGTTAATGGAATTGATTCATGATTCGTCAAGTGCGGATACAATAGAACACGTATTGCGAACACTCAGCTCACTCTCAGTCTCAGATTCAACATCTCGGGTCTTATCATCATCAACTGGATTTATCATTAACCTGGGAGAATTTATCAAACACGGAAATTTAACCGTGCAACACATTTCTGCGTCCCTTCTTGCTAGCTTGTCAATAAGCGACGGGAACAAGCGAGCAATTGCGAGTTGCATGGGCTCATTGGTGAAGCTAATGGAGTCACCGAAGCCGGTGGGTCTACAGGAGTCATCTGCGTTTGCGTTGGTGTCCTTGTTGACCGTTCGATCCAATAGGAAAGAATTGATAAGAGATGAAAAAAGCGTTATGAAATTGGTTCTAATGCTGGATCCCATGTACGAGCTCGTCGCCAAGACGTTGCCGGTGATGGTGGTGGTGGCGCTGTTGAGTGGAGGAAGCAATGGGTGCAGAAAGAGGCTTTTGTCTGCCGGAGCGTACCACCGTTTGCAACGATTGACGGAGATGGAGGTCACCGGAGCTAAAAAAGCGTTGCAGAGACTTGCCGGAAATAGACTCAAGAGTATCTTCTCGAGGACACGGAGGGAATGACGACAAGAATAACTAACCCCGCCAAGAAAGGTACGCGATCTTAAAGGGTAAAAATGGAACTCGAAATTCTCGTTTGATTTATCACCACATTAAGGATAATATAACTTCAAAGTACAGTTTTACCCCTAGTCCGGAATTTATGGACTTGCGGTGGCTTAGCCTTAACCCCATGAATTAAGGCATTATGCAAAATTAGGAGCTAATTCCCAAAACGCCGGATAGAATTGTACTGTAAAATGGACCAAGATGGTGAACGCTTTACTGTGTTTTGTTAGCTTTAGTTAACACCCCTATGGCTATTGGTGCCGGATTTCTTTACTGTAAAAGTGACCCTTATGGTGTATTCTTATAACTGCAGGAGCCGAGCCCTTGTGGATTGTCTAACTCTGAAAGAACGGGACTCCCACGTCATGTGTATCATTTGGCGGCAACATACTTTGGTATACTACTACTAGAGAAAGTTTATACAATACCACTTACCCTACTCTTTATTATGTTATAAGATGTAGGAAAGGAGCAAGGATGCGGTTTTTTGGGAGTATCCTCACTTGATTTTAATTTTTGATGTTAATTTATTCACTTCATGGAGTTGAGGACTATCTATCTATCTATCTGTATACATTTTTCCCTATCCTATGTTTTCTCCATTTCTTCATTAACGAATTGTTTTGCAATAGTTTGTGCAAAAGCATTGGTTTTCTTTTTACTTTCAAAATCTCCAGAGTATTGTTCTTTTTACTAATCAAGATCTGCTGCAGAAATGGGTTTAGGAGAGGGAGTGAGGCTCGGCGCAGATGTAGGGTAGTAATAGGGTGTTGGCGACAAAAATTGCGGGTTCCAATAGAAACTAAATTCACCGCCAGCGACCTCACATGGGAAAGCTGCAAGTACCAGACATTATAAAATAGCAAACAATCTTATGTGTGGGCCCAAAAGGTCACATGTCATTTCCTGCTCTTTCACCGTCTTTTTCATTCGCGACTACAAGGAAGGGAACGAATGTTGTATGTCCCGTGAACTTTCCCTGGCTTTCACGGTTGTCGTAATCTACTTTTGCTCAGCTTTTGCCCTTTTTAACTTCCCGCCAAAATTCGTGGTTCACGATGGTTACGTTTTAGAAATTAAAAAGTAAAAAAAAAAGTTAAATCGAGAGTACATCAAGCAAGTGCAGCGTCAGTTGCATACACCCGGGTCTAGTAGATATACAATTAAGGAACTGCAAATCTTGGTTTTATAACTAAGAAATAGACCGGACTGTTACTAATCTAATGATGGAATACCATTCAAACTAGCTAACTAATATATAAGTTTTTTCTGCTCCTTCATTTGATGAGCTGAGCTTCACAGAAACTCTATCTTCTACAAACCTCTTTCCACCCACCAAATCCTAACCCAGAATTAAACTCCTCTTTTTTCATCTGAATACTCTAGTCATTGCTGTTTTTTCTCTAGTACCTTTACTATCTCACAAAACACTCGCCTCTCTTCATTTCGATAACCTGCTCCTGGCCTCTTTCCAGTTGCTCCTCAATTGGATGACCTGCATTCAAATACCAACAGATAAAGGTTCCATATAAAATGGAGATGGATTTTCCTCCATTATCTTCCTCTCTAAAAACTACTAACCTATATCCTACACCCTCTTCCCCCTCCCAATCTTTTACAACCCATTTTTGCTCTCCACCTCAGATTCTCCTCCTAAAATGACAGTTTCAACAGAAGGAGATTCTATTAGAGGAACCAGGAAGACATGGAAACAGGAAGGAACTAGGACATGGAAGACTACTCTAGTTGTTTATTTATGGACAAAAGACCTGCTTTTCCAGTGATACAAGCTTGGACTCAGAGCAATTGGAAAGGAAAAGGTTTAAAAGTGCTCATGTTCACTGAGGAGGATAACGTAATCTTCACTTTCTCTTCAAAATCAGAAGCACAAAAGATAATTGAAGAAGACTCTTGGCACATCTCTCAACTCCCGTTATTTCTTCAAAATTGACAATCGGGAATGGAACTAGAAAAAATTATAATGAAGAACATTCCTTTATGGGTGAACATTCACAATATTCCTTTAGAATATTGGACTACCAAAGGGTTGAGTATACTAGCTAGTTATTTGGGGAAACCTATATGTATGGATAAAAATACCGCTTTGAGAAAAAGGGTTGGGTTTGCTAGATTGTGTGTGAGTATGGACATTTCTAAAGAAATGAAAGATTGCATTCCTATATTAAGGATGGCAAATGAGCATTCCCTTACAGAGGATAGCGTTATGGTAATGTACCAATGGAAACCGTCTCTCAAAGCTCAAGGTAAAGAATGGAAACCTACTAGACGAATCTTCACTAGAGGAGACTATTAAGAGGTGACGGGTATAGAAAAGTTTGATTCGGAAGAAAAGAAAGATGGTGAGGAGGCTGAACAAGTTACTGAAAATCGTGAACCGATTCAGTTGGGAAAAGATTCTCTTAAAATTGGGGGAGCATTCATGAAAGAAATATACTAGCTTCAAACAAAAAGATAGGATATAGGATTTGGTTAGGTATCATTAGTTGATCAAAATAATACTATAATGGATAAGGGGGTGAATGGGCTGGAAACTAGTGAACCTATCCTAGATGAAGGAGTTTTTGATCCCCAACAGAATGAACAAAGCCTACAGATGGTGATTTGTCGAATGGCGTGCTTCAAGAGGAGCAGTTTGAACATGTGACTTTTAGGAAAAGTAACAGGAGCAGTAGAAAAGGCTCCAAAGGTAAAAGAAATCTCCTATGACTGTGATAATATGGAATGTACGTGAAATAAATAACCCTTCAAAGCTTAATGAGATAAGAGATTTTGTCCTGAAGGAGAAGCCTCAGGTTTTTTGTCTTTTGGAAACTAAAATTAGGGAAGCAAATCTGAATAAGCTTTGTTGTTTGGGTAGGAAATGACAGTTTTTAACAAACCATCAAATGATAGGATTATTATGCTTATGATGGTGATTTCTTGGATGTGAATGTTCTGGAAACAAATCAGTAGTCTATTCAAACTAAGATCTACTTTAAGATGGAAAACTCTAGTGTTTTAGCTACTTTTGTTTATGGTTTTAACCTCGGATTTCAAAGGACTGAACTATGGCTCCATGGTTAGTGTGGGTTGACTTTAACACTACTTTATTTAGATCTAAAGCAGAAGGCAATTGTAATTTACACAATCATTCTTCAGATATGTATGGCTGTATGCAGGAGGTGGAACTCACATATCTAAAATTTGAAGGCCATAGATTCACCTGTTCTAACAACATAAAGTTGAATTTGGCATATTAGGAAAAAGTTGGATAGGGCTTTGGTAAATGTGGATTGGCCAAATTCTTTTTTAGGAAGTTTAGCAAAATTCCTAGACCTTAAAATTTCTAACCATACTCCTATAAGGATTGACAACTTGTTTAACTCTGTCAGAATCCTTCAACCTTTCAGATTTAACAATTTCTTAGAAAATATGATTAGAGTATGATTTCTTTGGGAAAAAATAGTTCATTTGCCTCTAAAATCTCAAGTCTATCAAATAAGAACTAAAATCTCTAAATTTGAAAAGAGGACAGAATCTCTCAAAGGAAATTGAAAAAGCTAGAGATAAATTGTCAGCTATTCAGACTTCATTGGCGGATAATCCTACAGATGTTTCTTTAGCCTCATATGAAAGGGAAGCTCTAAAGAACTATTTGCAACTAGTGGATAACCAAAGTTCATTATTAAAGCAGAGATCTAGAGTTAACTGGTTAGAGGATGGGGACAGATGTACAAAGTTCTTCTTTAACTCAGTGTAAGCTAGGAAGAATGTAAATAGAATCACCTCCATTAAAACTGAAGCTAGAGAGGTTGTGGTTGGAGAAAATGGAAAAGATAAGGAAGCAATGAACTTTTACAAAAACCTTCTAGGTTCAGTAGCTTCCTCTCCAGACATAGGAGATGATCTTAAAAATTTTATTACAGTAAGAATTCCTGAACATATAGTCTCCTTATTAATTAGGTCAGTTACAAACCAAGAAATAGAGACGGTGGTGTTTGTCATGAATGACTCTAAAGCTTCGGGCCCTGATGGATTGAATGTTTTTCCTATAAAAAAAATTTGAGTACTATGAGGGGGTTAGTAAAGCAGCTGTGCATGAGTTATTTCAAAGAGGGGTACTACTAAAGGAGATTAACAAAACCTTCCTCTATTTAGTCTCTAAAAGATCAAATTCGTCCTATTGGAGTGAATTCAGTCCTATTTCTTGCACAAAATTTCTCTATAAGATTATTGTAAAGATTTTGGCAAATAAGTTGAAGAAGGTTATGCATTATCTCATCGGTGAGAATCAAGGAGCTTTTATGAACAATAGGGATATTGGGGACAATATTCTTCTAGTCCAGGAGTTATTGAAAGGGTATAACCGCAGGAACAGTCCTTATAACTATACTATCAAAGTGGACCTACAGAAATCTTTTGATAATGTGAACTAGATCTTTTTGCTACAAACAATGGAGATCATGGAATTTCATGGATTTGGTAATGCATTACTACTGCTTCCTACATAATTATGATAAATGGGAGCCCTACGAAGATGTTTAAAGGTAAAAAAGGACTTAGGCAAGGGGATCCTCTGTCCCCTTGCCTATTCCTAATTTGCATAGAGGTTCTTGCTCAAATATTGAAGCATAACTCTTCTAAGGATCCAAGATTCAAATATCATCCCAAATGTAAGAAGATTTTACTAACTAGCTTATGTTTTGCAGATGATCTCATACTCCTAAGAAAGGAAAATGTCCACTTAGTCTCTCTATTGATGAGCACTCTCAAGTCTTTCAAAGCGATGTCGGGTTTGAGTGTTAATCTTCAAAAAAGTTACTTCATGCTTTCAAAAAGTGCTTCTTACCTCTCTAATGTCTTGAGTCTAGTACGAGAATGGAATTAAAAGAGCCTCCTCTACTTTATTTGGGCATTCCTAACTCATCTAGAAGACTAAGGTTTTGTGAATGTACTTCTTTAATTGAAAAAATTCACAAAAGATTGGGTTCATGGACTAATGGAGCCCTATCCTATGGAGGGAAACTTTAGCTCTTGAGGTCGGTGATATTGTCAATGCAAACTTACTAGGGTTCCTACCTATTTCTCTTCAAAAGGGTTACCAAAACAATTGAAAGAATGATGAAGCAATTCAAGAGCCTCCTCTCCTTTATTTGGGCATTCCTATCTCATATAGATGACTAAGGTTTTGTGAATGTATTCCTTTAATTGAAAAAATTCACAAAAGATTGGGTTCATGGACTAATATAGCCTTATCCTAGGGAGGGAAACTTTAACTCTTGAAATCGGTGATATTATCAATGCAAACTTACTGGTGTTCCTGCCTATTTCTCTCCAAAGGGCTTACCAAAATAATTGAAAGAATGATGAAGCAGTTCTTATAGGGGAAAAGGAATGGTGAGAAAGGGAAAGCAAAAGTCAACTAGAAGAGTATCTATTTGTCAACCGAAAGAAGAGGGGGGATTAGGATTGGAGTTAATAACGAAGAAGAATATATTACTTATGACTAAGAGGATTTGGAGAATCCTAAATGATAAACATTCAATTTGGATCAAATAGATTCACATCTACATATTAAAAGATGGGAGCTTTTGGGCTCTAAGATCCAAAGATAGTTACACTTGGTTCTTTAACAAAATTCTAACAATGAAGGATGAAGTTCAACAGAACATATCTTGTCAAATAGGGCTGTGGAAAGTTTTTCCCTATAGTATGATAATTGGACAGGGCAAGGAGCTTTATTTCAAAATCAATTGGCAAGAACCCTATTGATGATGTTCTCTAAGCATACAAAGCTCAATGAAATAGCTACAAATGGCAGCTAGTCACTACTAATGGATGAAATTAGACTTCTGTCCATTCCACAATTCACAAGCCTTAGAGAGAGGATAATTAATTATGGAAAGAGATTCCAATTTGAGAAATAACTATAAAGGAAGCTAAAAAATTAAGGGATGGGACATTTAATAGAATGTAATGGTACTCCATGGTTTGGAAAAAGGTTCTTAGACCTAACACTAGTTTTATTCTCTAGCTAGTAATGTTGAATAGACTCAGCACTTTGGATAGGATGCAATTTTTGCCCTCCTCAAAGACATGTATTATATGTAATCTAAGGGAAGAATTTAGAGACCATATTTTCTTTAAGTGTGATTTCTCTAAAGAAATTTGGGTAAAAATCTTTAAATTATGTGCTGTTGATCCTAATTCGAATTGACTCTATGACATCCTACTAGAGCTACCTCATCTACATGTTTCTAAATATGATAGAGCTATTATACTAATCTCAGTTGCTATATGCACTCAAGCAATTTGGAAGGAGAGGAACAATAGAAGGTTTGAAAAGAAGTCTGTTACACTACTCTCTCTAATAGAGCTGACTGTAGCTAGCATAAGAGACAACTGATTATAAATCAGTTGAACTCTCACTATAGCAGAGGAATAGCTCTCACAAGGAGAATCTAGTCCCCGCTCTATCTTACTCAGTGAAATTCATGACTAGAGTTTAGTCTCACTACAAATCAGAAATCAAGGGTCATGCACAAAATTTCTTGAATACTAATGCCTAATCATGCCTCTACTTATGGAAAATACAAGGGTATAGGAGATTTGGACTCACCTGTTGGAAATCAGAGTCCTTTTTAGTAGTTTCTCCCTCCTCAATCATGGTTAAAGGAACTCCTTAGTCCCTCCAATTTGATTGAAGAGTCATTCTATGAGTTCAAACAAAAACAAAAAAGAGCCAAACCGATCTGAGATGCTTACCTAAGTGAGATTCCTCTGTCCTACACTGCAAATTCGAATCATAAAAGCATATCCTTCACTCCATTGGTAAGCCATGTCTGAAAAGTGTTGGAGCTATGTAAATATAGTGCCCAGGAAAGCAAGTGTATTTACTTATAACTTAATTTTCTTCCTTTTATTTATGTAATAAAAATATTTATTATTAATAAAACAAAAAAGTTTGGTTTTATTTGTATAAACATTATATATCTAGTCATAAGGTACCAAGATTCTTTAGTAAGTAATATACATATACATGGAGATGTACGGAAAATATGTATATTATTATAATCTAAATTAGTTGATTCACAATTTAATAATCAAGATGGTCACTTGATTATGGTTTAGATTGTAGTATTGCGATTTATCTCCGTGTAAGTAAAAGAGTTTACTTCAAGGGAATGATGAGTTTCATATCATGATAGTAGTTGACTATTGATAATTGATGAGTTTTAAATAGAAACGCACTCGGATCCCGACCACAAGCGTACGGGTTATTGTGGTACAGTTATCGCTCTCACGAGGATTTATACTAATCACCAATTAAATTATTTCTAGATTATTTAAGTTAATAATAAAAAGATCTAGAAGTTGAAAAGGATATAAAATAAATCAACTATATTAAAACTACCATGACAAAATTAATCTATACGAAAAAGAATTGCTTCTCACGAATTCTCAAGATTAAAAGTTCCAAAAATTGTTTCAACTCCTACTAAGTAAATCTGACTTCTTTTATTCTACTCCCCTAAGTCTCTTAAGAAGCAATTCTCCTCTCTCAAGTCTGAATTACCTACTCTATTTTATTGTAATGCAAATCTATCAATTTGGATATAAATGAAACACAGATGAACTGCATAACTTTCGAGGAATAAAACTTGGACACTAATCTCTCAGCATGCAAGTTAGATTTGTATGATTTTCCTAAAAGAACTCAATTCTCATTAAGATCCAGTAAAAGCTATTCATAAAAACAGTAATCATACACAACGAAAGTTCAAAAATCAAGATTCACCATAGAGGGTGAAACAATCTTTGAATAAGGAAACTAGAAAACACACATCATTAATAATCCGGAAAATTTAACTAACTAAAAATATAAAATTGCAAAGCTCCCACTTCTTCTCTGTTGTTCTTCCTTCTTTTCCCTCTTGATCTCCCCCGTGTCTTTTCCTTTCCCTTTTTTTATTCATTTTCTCCCGTCCTCTCATCATTGTCCACCTCCACTAACTTGTAACAACTCCCCCCATGTTCTCGCATGTTGAAGGGTTCTTTTAACCGTTCACGATTCATTTAAACATGTGAGGAAATGTTAGAATTGCCCTTGGAAGTTATGTATTGTGATCGCACAACGATTCCTTGTGATTGCACTCGAAAGTGAATAGACTACCTTCTGGTTGAAAGCCCTGAATGCGATTGCATCTTACTGACTTGCGATCACACCCGAAGCTACCTTCAAAAGACCAATTGATCTTGCGATTACACTGTAGCGGCTTGCGATCGCATCTTGATTGTGATCACATCATTCTTCCTTGCGATCTCACCGGATACATTTCCCTTGTTTCATTCACTAACTTTCATCATTTTGCTCCCCTATTCCTTCACACTTAAAAAAACATCAAACTTGCCTAAACTAAACTAATACTACTAAGCCAAGAACGAAAAGTACCACAAACATAACTAAAAACATTAAAACCCAACCAATAAATACACTCACATCAATACTCACCACTATACTTGTGCTTGTCCACAAGCACATACAACGACAAAAGAAAAGAAAAGAAACGTAGCACTGACTTAGATAGATTAATACCAAAGAATATTGGACCCAACTTAACATGATTAGGAACCTCCTACAACCCCTAAATTACCAAAAATGCAGAAAATCTCCCTCAAATCAAATTGTGAATAGTGCACATACAAGAGCAATAAATAGAACCAATAACTTCATTATCAAAATCAAGTCTCTGTTGAACATATTTGTAACATTATCAACTTGTTGTTAAAACTGTGTAATGAGGATGAAGAGACCTTATTCCAGCACAACTGAAGAAGCTTGCTCAAGATGAAAAGTTTTTCAATTAAATGCAAATGAGGAGCATACTTAAATGCACAAAACCTACTTTACTATCATCATCAAGTGGCTACTAGCATTGCTCGTGTGTACAAGGTCAGTTTCGGGCACCCTCAGCACAGCGGAGCAAGAATTAGGATTTTTTTTTAATTTTCCGCCTTATCATTCATACCCTTTTTGTCTCATCCTCAAATTAAAACTTGAAGTAAATAACAATAATCATAGTTATTAAGCAAAGACTTAATACAAATAATTCTGTTAAAAGTACCAAAACCATTCCAGTATGCGCACTATCCTTAAATGATCATTAGTAACATTTTCTAAATTTTCAATGACTAAAAGGGCATGTCTGAAGTTAACAATTTGTCAAGCTAAGTTCAATATTCTTGGAATGTTTCTACTTAAGTCAGTAAAAAGAAATAAAACACTAAAAACTAAACAATAAAACAAGAACTATCACAACACACCATCAATGAACAAGTATATAAAGAAAACATTTACTAGAGCTTTTTAAGGAAAAGGAGAACCTGGTGGTAATGGTGTAGGTGATGGCACCTCCACATTCAATGCAACGAAGAATTTCTTCAATTTCTTCTCTTGATACCGCTGCTACTTTTGAATATTCATGATTGCTCTTTCAATTGCAGTTAATCTGTTTCTATTCGCGGTTGTATCAGCTTCCCAACATTTGAGTATCTCCAAAATCACAGCGTTAGCTATAGTAATTGGAGATTGTGCTTCTTGTTGTTGTGAGTCGCTGCTTTCTCCCTCTTCTTTGCTAGAGGACGACTCCCTTGATCCTCGATGTTTGACAGCTGCTCTCTCATTATAAGGTCGAAAACTACATCCCGCGAAGCTCAGTAGTCCACAAACATGCAAGTACCTTTAGTTGAAAACTTTTGTCGGAGCACATTTCATCATTGTGAGGTCAAGACCCACTAAACGAGCTAGTGCTGTCAATATGTATCCCAATCCCAACTTGGGGCTTAAAGGTCATGCCATTTGTGCAAATCCTTTCTACAGATGGAAGGAGGTACAATAAGGTGTGTTGTTAGAAGCACACCACAAAGCATATAACCCCTGACTTGATACCTTATTACTCTCCACCCTACAAAAAATGGATACTGCCATGAATTTGGGAAGAAGGATTAATGAAACATCTCGAATTAGCAGGTTTAGGGTGTTATAAGTTGCATATGCTGATGAACTATTTGTAATTGCTCTCCAGAAATCTCCCGGGAAAAATTCACCAGCTGGGTTAATTGATCCCAACTGTGGTAGCCCAAATAAATTTTCCAACATTGAAACATCCATCTCCCACTCTTGCCCACATAGACTAAGCTTCAATTTTGAGAACTTCGTCCCTTCCACCACCAAAGTGGTATAACATTCATGTATCGGCTCTTCATAAATCTCCCATTCGCCAATAATTAACTACAACCATCCCGAATGCTCAACTATAGCTAGAAGATTATCTTTCACACCTAGATGCGTTATCATCTCCCAATCAAAGTATCTTGGAACAATAATTCTTTTTACTTTTACCTTTTGGTACTTCTTACCTTCCTCGTGTGAGAAGATTGGAAAAGGGGCGAAGTATTGCGTCGAGAGATTCAACATCAACTTTCTCTCTGCCTTTCCCTCTCTTTGGACTTTGATGCTACCACCCTTCCACTTGACATCCTCTTTAATAGACAATTTGTGGTTGAAGGATATGTTGAAGGATGATTCTCTCGCTATTCTTTCTCTTGATTCACAATTTTTTTTTTTGGAAAAGTTAGTTTTCAAAGAAATATAAAAGGGGTTTGTATTCACAAAAAAGAATACACAATTCAACCCCTCCTTCTTGTGCATTGTGTATATTGAACATAAAGTCTATACTAACGTGTGATTTACTTCAATTGGTATCAGAGTTCAGTTTCCAAGAACCACTGTTATAAAGTGAGGATAAAGATTCATAGCAGAATCACACATTTTTATAGCTGAAGGCGCCTCCGTCACAAGACCTCCTACGTTCAATGGTGAAGATTATCATTATTGGAAGGACAAGGTGTGGCTCTTCATTGAATCTACACATATTGATATTTGGGAGATTATTGAGAATGGACCGTACACACCGATAGATGATGAAGGAAATGCCATTCCACGCACCGGATGGCCAGCTGATCAAAAAGCAAGATTCCAACGAAATTCAAAGGCCAAGTTCTTTCTAAGTTATGCCCTAAGTAGAAGTGAATACGGTAAAGTTCATGGATGCCATGCTGCGAAGGAGATGTGGGATACACTATCCATCGCACACGAAGGCACCAACCAAGTGAAAGAGTCCAAAATAAGCTTTCTTGTACATCAATATGAGCTATTCAAAATGAAGGAAAATGAGTCTATCGATCAGATGTTTGGACGATTTCAAACTATCGTCAATGGACTTAAAGCTCTTGAGAGAATCTATGATAATCTAGATCATGTTCGAAAGATTCTTAGAAGCCTACCGAAAAGATAAAGACCTAAAGTCACCACGGTACAAGAAGCTAAGGATTTGAACGTATTAAAGCTTGATGAATTGCTTGGTTCCTTGAAGATACATGAAATGGAGCTCGATGCAGAAGATAAACCTAGACGGGATAAATCTATAGCATTAAAGGCTGGACAAAAGAATCAGAAGATTCAGAAAAAGAGGAGTTCATCGTCAAAAGCGTTATAGATCGAAAAAGTCAAGAATGACGACACTAGTGAATCTGAACAAGATTTAAGAAAAGAAGATGATGAATTATCATTTATCTCTAGAAAGATCAGACGTATGTGGAAGAAGAAAGCAAGAGGAAACAAAGAGTTTTCTTTCAAGAAGAATGACAAAAATGAAGGCAAGAATGAGAATACATCTGTCATTTGCTACGAATGCAACAAACCTAGACACTACAAGTCTAAATGTCCACTACCAAAAAGAAAACCAAAGAAAAATAGAAAAATAAGAAGAGCATGATGGCAACATGGGAAGATTTGGATTCGTTTGAATTTTATACTGATTCAGAAGCATCAGTTCAAGCAAACATTTACTTGGTAGCCGAAAGAGAAATTGACGAGGAGGTAACCTCTAATTTTAATGAATTAAAAGATGCATATTCAGAATTATTAGAAGATTCTCATGATATACTTAAGCAGTATAGATTGTTAAAGAAAAATTTTGTAGAAAACTTGAAGAACAAGCAAGTGTTAGAGAGAAAAAACGTCTGCATGAAGAAACAAGTAGACGATATGAAGAAAAAGGTAGCTATAGATAGATCTGAGGAAATCAGTCAGCTGAAACAAAGAATTAATAATCTTTTAGCAGATTTATCAACATTCACTGAGAGTATAAAAAAGATGAATGACATGCTAGGAAGATACAGACACCCTAATGATAAGAGTGGTTTAGGGTTTATCGAAATCAATACACAGTACAAAAAGAATTTCATTCCGTATAGGAAGAAAATTCATCAGTCGATTTATTATCATTCCATGAATCATTGTAAGACTAACCCCAAAGGACCTAAGAAAATCTGGGAACCTAAGAAAAATATAATATCTACTGTAGATCTCCTTCCTTGGAAAAAGCAACCAACACCAATGGTATTTGGACAGTGGATGCTCGCGACATATGACAGGAAGAAGGTCTATGTTCTTAGATCTTCAAAAGAAGAAGGGAGGATCGGTAACTTTTGGAGACAACTAGCAGGGGCAAATTATTGGAATCGATAAAATTGGTAAAGATTCTTTTGCATCTATTAATAATCTTTTGCTAGTTGATGGTTTAAAACAAAATTTGATTAGTGTCAGTCAATTATATGATTCTGGTTTTGAAGTATCCTTTAATAAAAATTCTTGTATAGTCAAAAACAAGGATGGTTCCATATTCTTTTCTGAAAAATATTTCTTGTTTTATATTAACAGATGAAGAAAAACTAATTTGGCATAAAAAAACTAGGTCATGTTAGTTTTAAACATATTTCCAAGTTGATTAAACATAATTTGGTAAGAGGATTACCAAAAATAAGTTTTAACAAGGATTTCTTTTGTGAAAGTTGCCATAAAGGAAAACAGGTTAAAACATCCTTTTCTTCTAAAAATATTGTAAATTCATCTAGACCTCTAGAGTTGTTACATATGGATTTATTTAGTTCAACTAGGACATTAAGTCTTGGCGGAAAGAAATATGGTCTCGTAGTTGTTGATGACTTCACTAAATTTTGTTGGATATTATTCTTATCACATAAGGATGAATCTTTTAAATGTTTTAAAGTGCTTTCCAAAAAGTTACAGAATGCAAAAGGAATTTCTATTGCTAGTATTAGAAGTGATCATGGTGGTGAGTTTGAGAATGAAAAATTCAGAATATTTTGTTAGGAGAATGAAATTTTCCATAATTTCTCTGCTCCTAAAACTCCACAATAGAATGGAGTTGTAGAAATGAAGAATAAGACGATTCAAGAAATAGCAAGGACTATACTGTGTGAAATGATCTTCCTAAGTATTTTTAGGCAAAAGCTGTGAATACAACTTGTTATATTCAAAATAGAATACTTATTCGACCTTTGTTGAAGAAAACTCCATATGAGTTATGGAAAGGAAGGAAGCCTAATATATCTTACTTCCGTCCATTTAGTTGCAAGTGTACTATATTGAATACAAAGGAAATTCTAGATAAATTTGATTCTAAGACTTATTCAGGAATTTTTCTAGGATATTCATTATCTTCGAAAGCTTATAGGATTTACAATCTTACTTTCCAAACTGTTTAAGAAAATATTCATGTCAAATTTGATGACAGTTCTCAACCAAATAAGAGAGATGATACTGATAATGAAATCCTATCAGTACCCTTGGTTGATAGTGAAGATGTGTCACCATCAAATACTCCTTTAGACAAAGTAGAAGATATTCCTGAAATGCTTGATTTGAAAGGGGACTGGAGATATAAGAGTTCTCATCCAAAAGAAATGATTATAGGATAGACCTCAGAAGGTATGAGAACAAGGTCTAAATTTAAAAGAGAAGCAAATGTAGCTTTTATTTCTGAAATAGAGCCTAAGAAAATTGATGAAGCTCTTAAGGATGAAGCTTGGATTTTAGCCATGCATGAGGAACTGAATCAATTTACATGGAATAAAGTTTGGTCTTTAGCTCCCAGACCCTCTAAAAAGTCCATCATAGGAACTAGATAGGTTTTTAAGAATAAACTAGAGAATTAGATAGAGTGAGTCGTAACAAAGCGAGATTAGTAGCACAAGGCTATAATCAACAGGAAGGAATAGACTATAATGAGACTTATGCTCCTGTAGCAAGAGTAGAAGCCATTAGGATTTTTTTTGAATATGTTGATTGTCATGACATAAAGCTATTTCAAATGGATGTGAAAAGTGCATTTTTGAATGATTTTATAGATGAAGAGGTTTATGTAAAGTAACCTCATGGTTTCAAAGATCCTAAGAAACCAGACTATGTCTATGGACTTCATAAAGCTTTGTATGGATTGAAACAAGCTCCTTGAGCTTAGTATGATCATCTAATTTTGTTTCTAATTGAGAATGATTTCAGTAGAGGACATGTAGATAAGATGTTATTTAGAAAATGCATTAAGAATGACTTCATCATGTAAATGATCTAGAAGGGGGGTTGAATAGATCTCTAAAACTTTTCTTGGAATTCTGCAATAAAATCAGAAGTTAACACTCACAAAACCAATTTAATTGAAATCAAATGTAAAGAGTATAGAAGAAGAGCAAACGCTGTTTTTATAGAGGTTCGGTGCTAAGACCTACGTCCTCTA
>JAOQMR010000009.1:3689967-3700769 GCA_027563865.1 Erythroxylum pelleterianum | reverse complement strand
ATGTACAAGTCGACTTATCGGTACTGGATATGTGTAAGTCGAGTTACACGAGTGTACAAGTTGACTTACACTTACAAATGGGCCCCAACGGCCCAAAGTGAAATGGTTTGTAACTGATTATGAAGTGTACTAATTACGTTTCTAAGTGCTTTGTTTCAGTAGTGGGCCCAAGTGGAGAGTGAAATTTTAATGAATTGTGTATTGGTTATTTTGCGTAACTGAGAATGTTTATAAATGAAATTGGGCTCCAATTGGCTATTGAAACTCTATTGATTGCATTGTGAAAAAAAAAATTATACCAACTTGTGAATGATTGAGTGCCCTAGCATGCCACCTTCGTGGACACGGACTCGGATGTCACCATCGATGTCGGGTTCGGGTCTTGCGGGAGTGGGGTGCTATATTGAATCCCCCTAAAACCATTAAATAATTAACCTTTTATTTTGTAATTATTTTATTGACTATTGGACCATGGAAATTTCTATCGTAGGCTAATATCTCTCTCGAATCTATTAGCAACTAATCCTAAATTTATCAACCAAATTACTCAGGTTAAAGTTTATAAGATTGCTTTACTGATTTGTGAATTTTATAAAATTATGCCTAAGTCAAGTTAGTAAGTCTTCAATCCCTAGATTGAGACTAGGTAACCTTCCTTAATAGTTAAGAAACCTCTAAAAACATGAACTAACCAACATAAATTTCCTCAATCAATTATTGAAGCTACCCTTGTCTAGTTAGGTAATGAAATTCTCAAGGATCTATATATATGAAACAAGTAAAGGGAATCTAACTCATGCTAATTGTTGAACCAAAATTAGGTATCCGGACTATTTCAATATTTTTTTTATTAACTTTTGCCCTTATTTCCTAGTTATATTTTAGTGTCCATAAAGTTTTGGTCTTTGGTTATGCCTTCCAAAAACTATGTCTCAGGAAGTTATTCCTTGTCAACTGGAAGTATCAAATTCTTTTAATTAGCAAGGCTTAGTTTATAACTCTAATAAAAGTGATTATAAATCCTTTATGATTCTTAAACTTATAAAGATCAGACCATTTAACTTTAGCACCTGTGAGTTTATTCTCTTTTTCATACTAGAGAAACTTCTTTAAAAATCTTTCAATATAAGTTATGATATCTTAAAAGAGTGCTATAGGAACTTCAAAATGTATCTAGATTGTTGCATATAATTAAAAGTTGTAATCTTCCCGCATATGAAAGATTCATATTACCCTAACTTCTTAACCTCTTTTGAATAAGGTCTATTATAACTGGACAATCCCTGAAGTTTAATCTCTTTGTGGTTATGGGAATAACCAAGTACCTGAAAGGAGGATTTTTATGCTTAAACTCTGTGATGCTACCAAATTTCTCCCTTATAATGTTGTATCTCGTTAAAATAAAGCAGCTTCTCTTACTAGATCTTATGCTAAGCCCTTAAAAGCTCTTAGATTCTTGTAGTGATTTGTAAAAGACACCAACATATTCTTGATTAACACCATATAAGAGCAAAATATGGTCAACAAATAATAGATTATACATTCTGAATGCTCTAATACCTAATTAGTTATTGGTTCAATATTAAGATTAATTTTTTCTTTCATACATGTATCTTGTATCTTGAATGTTTTTACACTTTTTATAAATTAATTTCTTTCCTATTCCATATTTCTAAAATTTTAATCAACTCATCATAAGATAATTCATTATCACTAGTTTTGAGTTTGTCTAAACATGTTACTTTATTTTCATATGTCATGAGACACATATTGGTGACTTTATATTCGAGTTCCTCTCCTTGAGATTCACTATAATGGTCACCTTCCTATTGTATTTCTTTTTCTCCACTTTCACATTATCTTGGAGGATTGGGCATAGATTATTGAAATGCCCTTTTTTGCATTAATAACCAAAAATATTAAACATTTGCTTAGAATCAAACTTATCTTCTTCATGTTTTCTTCCTTTTCCCATTTTTTCCCTTTTCTTCTTAAGAAACCCTTTATATTATATCCTTATAATCACTCTCCTTTGACTCAACTAATCTAATCTCATAAATGAAAACAGATCCTATTAATTCCCCTACGAAAGATTGCTTATTCCTTTAGCTTCCAATATTGTTATTACCTTGAGTTATCAAGATTTAAGAAAAAAATCTAAGAATTCTCCTAACCGTCTTAATACTTGAGTATGTTTTTTTCTTTAAAACCTTTCGAAGAGTTCATAATATCAACAAAACAAGAATATATGTTAGGAATAGTTTCATTAGATTTATAGCACAAGCATACTAATTCTACTTCCTTTAATTTGATTGGTGTTATTATGTGTAACCTTTAATGGATTCAAAATGTCTTAAGCATTTTCACACATTAGATAGCTTAAATTAATTCGTACTTAAAAATATAAAGAGATATGGACTCCTTTTATGGTTTAATGCATCAAGTATCTTATCATTCTTATCCCACTTGAATTGTGTCTTAAGTGATACTCACTCCATCTATAATAAACATGTTGGTTAGGATTATAGGTCCCTTTTTAACAATATCCTATAATTTAATCCTTTCATTATAAAGAATAATCTCATCCTAGTTTTTGAATACAATTAATCATTAACATTGAAGTAAGGTGCATAATTAATGTTTTAATCCTCCATGTGTGTCATATAAGATAAATAATAATTATAAAATGGGTGCAAAACAATCTCAAAAAAATATTTTGGAACTTGGTACACGAAGTTTTTCCCAAAGACATAGACATACATAATACCATATTCTTTTTGGTCACTTTAAGCCTATAGCTATGTAATATCAGGTGTCCAACCTCTATAGTAATGTAATCATGTAAGAAAGAGAAACATTTATGTTTTTATAATGATTCCATCTTTTTTAACCTACTTCCACTCCCTAAACTCACCCAAAACTTTGAACCTATTATATTCCTTCTTTAATAGGTCAAGAGAAGACTATTACAAACTATCTTTTTCAAGTATTAAGACAAACCTTATACTCCCTCTTATCCAAAATAAAGGTCGTTTTAGAGGGATGCACATTTATTAAGAAAGTTAATGAAATATTTGATATATCCTTATTAATTGCATGTTGAAGTGCCTTGAAAATATAATTTGTGTAATTAGGATGTGAGAGAAATTAAAGGGTAATTTTAGAAGTAAAGTTATAATCATGTATGAAAAGCCACGAACGACACTTATTTTGAATAATTAAAATCCTTCTAAAATGACTTTTATTTTGAATAAGAGGGAGTACAAGTTTTAGTATTTAGAAGTCTCTATGACACATCCTAAGACCTACAACTGACCCTACAAAACTCATAGCTCAAGTTATCACAATTAGGTTTCACTTATAGTTATTATTTCATTCGAGAGCTCTTATTTCTCTGCTATCTCTTTTTTTTGGCACGAATGGAGGTTTTTTATAGTTGTTCTTGGTCTTCTAGATATTCGTTAGGGTTAGAACTTTCCATATTTCGTAAATATGATAATTTGTACCTAAAACAAGAAATCATGTTCAATTAATTATAGAACATTGTTTGATTGCCAAACTTGATGACCTAAAATTCAACTTCATTATTTAATTAACCACTCAACTTCAGTAAATTGGCTACTATCAACTAATTTGTGTCAATTAAAAAAAATGTGATGTTCCTCCCAAAAAAAACATTATTTTATTAGTTCTTATGTCATTTAATGCTTTCTTACCTTAACACCTTCTTAACTTATTTATAAGCATGTAATCACCAATTGGAATCCTCCAAGTAGCCTCACAAACTTTATGAAATTTCTTCTAGGTACTTTAGCTTGTAACTTTGTCTCCAATTCCTCAAAACTTTAATCTTGTTCATCCTCTAAGTCATCAAAGCTTCAATCTTGTTTGTCCTGTAACATTGAATAATCTTAAACCTTAGGAACTCACTCACTTGGTTGAATAATCTTGTAAATATTTGAACAAAATTTGGAGATTATTTAACTCAATTTTTGTCAAATGAGTATGTTTTGATCTTTGAAAGGATTTTAAAGTTTTCCAAATTGAATGAATTAGTGTATTTTTTTAAAGTTGATTTCTGTATAGGTTGATTAATTGAAGGATTTATATTGGTTAAGAGAACCCTTTGAATAAAAGAGACAAAATGAGCGTGTTGATACTTTTTTGCATTGGTTGGTTCTTTAATTAATCAATGGGTGATCGATTAACTAAATGATGTTTTACAAAGAACATAAAGCTAAACAGTGGATGAAATTTTAATTTTGGAGTTTGGTGGGTCATTTGGTTAATTAATATGCCAATTAAATGGGATATTGGTAAACCAAACAAGACCAGACGATTAACTTCTATTTGAAGTAGAAGTGAGTATAAGTACTTCACATTTTGATTATTAATATCCTCATGACTTTTTTATAACACAAGTGCTACCTAGATCATGCTCGTACTGGGCAAAAGATTAACTGATAACATTAAACTTGCAAAGTGTAATTTGGTCGTAACAATTTACAGATACGCTTCTTTTGTCCCTGAATCATGACAAATTTTTGCTATAATCTTGTCCTGCTGTTGTAGCCACAATTGTTGTTCACGCAACAGATTCTGTTGATCCACAGAACTATTGCATCCATGTGCACTAACCAACCCAGTAGGGCATGGTCCGAAGGGGTTATCTTCATTATGCCATGGAAGTGCCTGATTTGGATTCTGGGCATTGAACGTTGGCGTTGCCTGAAACGTAGGAGTCATCGGAAACAAGTTATCGCGAGGAAATACAGATTGATTTTCGGTAGGGATGACAACTGCTGGCGCGTCAATTGGATCTTGTAGGAACGGATTGTAGTATTGCTCTTGCAGCGATGTTATTGGATCAAACAAGTTGCTCGCAACTGGGGGCTGAAATCCGCTTGCTACGGCAGGTGAATCATGAACAAATAAATAGTTATTCGTTTGCTGAACTGCATTGGTTCTGCTTGATGGCGAAGCTTCCATTGGCTGGTTTGTACTCACTGTTAGGACGAGCTCCCAGGGTTCAGCTTGATTTAAGGTTGGGTTCACGGCTAAAGTTGTCTGTCCTCGTTCTTGTTCCTCTTTAGGCTCTTCTGATGGCCAACCATCCAAAGATACGAGGTCTAGAATGCTGTTTCCACCGCTTGCTGTTCCTTGGTCACATGGCAATGAAGTAAGTGAGAGAGAGTGAGCTAGACTAGCCCCATTTTCTGTCGTTCGAAACCTCTCAAACTGTTCGAAGAAGAGGTCCATCGCAGGCGGGCTGGTTCCTACATCCGTGGTACTCATAAGATCCTCTAATGATGTACAACGTGAGCCAAATTCCGATCCTTTCTCAGAAGATCTATATGCTGTGTCTGATTGCTCGTAGTCTTCGCCTTTATCAAAGCTGAAAGAGTCTTCCTTAGCTGTTGGTCCAGGCAGAAGGAAACGCGAAGGTGATCTCCTAGATGCAGGAAAAGAAGTTTGATCTTTCAGGAACTCTTGTAATATTTCTATGAGCTCTTCGGATATCTTTTGCACACTTGGATACTCGGAAGTTCTTCCAACCCCAATGCTTTTGCATAGATCGTAAAATGAAGAAAGCTCTTCAAATTGTTTTGAGGCCTTGACACATGTTTGGAAGGCATTGACACAAGATTGATATGGTAAATGAAAGAAACTGTCTAGGAGAAGCGTAAGCCCATCAGATACGTCCCGGTAGAGATCAAAGCTCTCTTGCACAATTGCGTACAAAGAGATGCGCACCAACCTGTTTGTCTTGGCTGCACCAGTTGGTCTAGTTGCAACTGCTCTATCGAGCAATCTTTGCCAATGAGATATTTTGTCAATCAGCATTACAGGCTTCATGTCAATCACTGAATCATTTCCGCGACGAGTACTTCTAGGAAGCATAGGCACTCTAGCTCTGTTTGTAAATCTTCTTTGAAGCTTACCTGTCAGAAAGCAGTCTAAACGCTCATCAAGGTAGAGGGCAAATGTTCTAATGAAGGCTGTATAATCCCATGGGCTTGAATTTGAGTCATCGCGAAATGTGGAGAGATTAAGAATCTTAGCGCCACGTTTCATTGCATGGAGTACTTCTCTAGGAAAAAAAGGATCACCATCTTGAAAAATCCTGAGAACAAGCATGAGGGACTTGACAGCCACCATCCAATTCCTCGTCCTGCCAATTCTTTTGGCAATAGCTTGTGCACAAGCAGCGGCATATAATTTGTTGGATGAGATGAGACCCAGCAGTTCCTGCACGTAACGTTCATCAATGGGCACTTCATCGTGTCTCGTGGCTTTAAGAATCAAAACTTCGAGGTTTGAGGAATTATTGTTGGAAACCTTGGCAAGGCTGATACTGGTTTGGTCTTTCACAGCCCCCAGCGCCTTCCTTAACTTGCTAGGCATGTTTCGATCAATCACTGTTTCCTACAACAGCAAAATTCCTGTCTAATGCTTATTTTTCTCTTTTTCTTCTTAATGGATTATCGTTATTACTGTCTCTCTTTTCTGTCAGTTTTGGGCAAAGTTTCAATTCAATCAAACGTAACTGAAAATGGGTTTGTTTGTCCCTGTAACCAGGAGACCTACGCAAACGCCGCAAAAATCTCCCCATCACCCATAGGCTATGAACCTGTTCATAAATATGACTGTTGACGTGGTCAAAGAAACTTGTGGTAAAATCAATGATTTGAGATCTTAAAAAATTGGAATGCTTCCGATCAAATCTGACGGTTGATACTGAGTAGAGGAGCACGATCCGCACAGCTTGAGAAGCACTTTACGACTCGGCACTGGAGGAGAGATCACCTGTCCATTTTATGGTGTCCAACTCTGTCCATTTTACATCTGAGCCATCCACTCATGTAGGTCCCACATAGGGCCCACATGGGACCCACGTGAATGGATGGCTCAGATGCAAGTGGACAGAGTTGGACACCATAAAATGGACAGGGGATTTGTGCTCTCGGCACTGGGCCTCTCAATTAAACCGGGACTGGAGCAATAAATGGGCCCACCAAAATTATGAGCTAAATGTCAGTAAGTTCGAAGGAGTGGACGAGGCGGTGCGCCGGTGCGACCTATTATAGCAAGTGAATTCCAGGTAGAATGTTGTACGAAAAGTGTTAAAAATTCGAAGTTATAAAAAACGGCCCAACATGACTGTTTAAGTGACAAATCTCATGTTCAATTAATCATATTATAGGATAAATGTCTTAATTAATAGCATTGTTAATTTTTCATGCAAGACATGATCATACCCACCGCATTCTCATAAGACCGTAAGATTTATTTTAGATCATAGAAGAAGAGGAACAAATTATGTCTTGCTATTCTGCCTGCACTCTTAGGTTTATTTAGTTAGACGTAAGGTTTTTAATGTAATGAAATGAAATGATTTATAATTGAATAATTTATAATGGAGTGGAATATAAATAAATGTAATATTAGAAAATTGTTGTTTTAGAGGGATGAAAGGCTTCAAAGTGTAATATAGTGAAATATTGTTTGGAAGAAAGATTCATATTTCATAATGTAATATAGTGAAATATTGTTTATTATTTTACATTCCATTATAAACCCCCCCAAATCAAAGATAACTTACTTTTACTATTTAGGATGAAATGAGATGTAACGTGAAACCCTCCTCTTCTATCATATTCTATTCTATTCTATTATAAAACCTCTAATAGTTGTGCATTACTGTGTGTTTTTTCAAGTATTTGACATGTGTTTCTTGCATAATAGGTTATTATTGTTGTGTTTTAGGACTTATTTTGTATGTTTTTCGTTTAGATTGATCTTTATGGTTGTTCTTTTATGTTTGATGTTGATTTAAGGTAAGAATTGATCATTTTGATGTAGGAATGAAGGATGGCCACCTTTGTGATTGAGCTAGGGACCAAGAGAGAAGAAATGGAGGAATTGTCCGACAAGAACCCTCGATCGTGAGATTCATGCTAATTTCTACGATCATGGGATCCCTAACCCAAAGAGACACGCAGGTTTCACTTATTTTTAGACTTTTGTGACTATATAAGGGCACAAATCCCTAGGGCCGAAAGGGGGTCATGAGAACTTGCCTCCTTGAGCCAAAAAAATAGATTTAGAGCCTAGAGAGAGGTAGAGAATCAAGATTTTCATTCCAAATTGGGCAAAGAGCACACTAACTCCAGATTTGGGCAAAGAAGAGGAGGAGCTTGCTTCATCTAGTTCTTATTTCGTTTTTCTCTTTAGCATCTTTATTATGGATTTTTTGGTTGTTTGGGATGTTAATGACATTATGAGTGGCTAAGATATTCGTAGAGATTACTTTTGAACTACTTGTTGAACTCCTACTTTGTTGATTTAAATGAATGATGCTTTTGATGAATGTTGAGCTTAAACCTTGCAATATATTGAGAATTGAGTTAGATAAATTGTGTAGGACTGTACAATGAGAAATGGCACTCTATAAACCTATGTTCATCAAGTTAATTGATTAGTTAGAGAGAGATCTTAACTAATTAGTTGATTATCCATAGGATCTAGTTGAATTGGTAAGCTGATTTTGTAGATTGAGAGATTGCTTAATCATTTCCATTTAATTTGGCTAGGGATAATTAATTAAACATTGAGAGAGAGTAGTTAATACATTAGGACATCTTAGGTGAGGCACAATTCAATTAACAAGGTAGAAGGGAGATAAGATAAAGAAAAAAGTGAGTCTTGGTAGAAAGAAGTATGGTCTTGTAGTTGTTGATGATTTCACTAAATTTTGTTGGATATTATTCTTATCACATAAGGATGAGTCTTTTAAGTGTTTTAAAGCACTTTCCAAAAAGTTACAGAATGAAAAAGGAATTTCTATTTCTCGTATTAGAAGTGATCATGGTGGTGAGTTTGAGAATGAGAAATTTAGAATATTTTGTGAGGAGAATGGATTTTTTCATAATTTCTTTGCTCTTAGAATTCCACAACAAAATGTAGTTATAGAAAGGAATAATTGGACGATTCAGGAAATGACAAGGACTATGCTGTGTAAAAATGAATCTTCCTAAGTATCTTTGGGCAGAAGTTGTGAATATAGCTTGTTATATTCAAAATAGAATACTTATGCGACCTTTGTTGAAAAAAACTCCATAGGAGTTATGGAAAAGAAGGAAGCCTAATATATCTTACTTCCATCTATTTGGTTGTATGTATACTATATTGAATACGAAGGAAATTTTGGATAAATTCGACTCTAAGACTTATTCAGGAATTTTTCTAGGATATTCATTATCTTCGAAAGCTTATAGGGTTTACAATCTTACTTCTAAGACTGTTGAGGAAACTATTCATGTCAAGTTTGATGACAGTTCTTAGCCAAATAGGAGAGATAATACTGATAATCAAACCCTATCAGTACCTTTGGTTGATAGTGAAGATATGTCAACATCAGATACTCCTTTAGACAAAGTAGAAGATATTCCTGAAGTGCTTGATCTAAAAAAGGATTGGAGATATAAGAGTTCTCATCTAGAAGATTTGATTATAGCAGAGACCTCAGAAGTAGTGAGAACTAGGTCCAAATTTAGAAGAAAAGCAAATGTAGCTTTTATTTATGAGATAGAGCCTAAGAAAATTGATGAAGCTCTTCAGGATGAAGCTTGGATTTTGTCCATGCAAGAGGAACTGAACTAACTTACTAGGAATAAAGTTTGATCTTTGGTTCCCAGATCCTCTAAAAAGTCTATCATAAGAACTAGATGAATTTTTAAGAATAAACTAGAGAATCAGAGAGAGTGAGTCATATCAAAGTGATATTAGTAACACAAAGCTGTAATCAATAGGAAGGAATAGACTATAATGAGGCTTATGCTCCTGTAGCAAAATTAGAAGCCATTAGGATTTTTCTTGCATATACTGTTTGTCATGATATAAAGCTATTTCAAATGGATATGAAAAGTGCATTTTTTAATGGTTTTATAGATGAAGAGGTTTACGTAAAGCAACCTCCTGATTTCGAAGATCCTAAGAAACCAAACTATGTCTATAGACTCCATAAAGCTTTGTATGGATTGAAACAAACTCCTCAAGCTTGGTATGATCGTCTAGGCTCTTTTCTAATTGAGAATGATTTTAGTAGAGGACTTAAAGATAAGACGCTATTTAGAAAATGCATTAAGAATGATTTCATCATAGTTCAAATTTATGTTGATGATATTATCTTTGGTGCAACATCTAAAAAGCTATGTACTAGTTTTAAGAATTTGATGAAGAATGAATTTGAGATGAGCATGATGGGTGAATTAAAATTCTTTCTTGGGTTGCAAGTTAAGCAAACCGAAGAAAAGATTTTCATTCATCAACAAAAATATATCAAAGAACTGTTGATTAAGTATGGGATGGAAAAAGTGAAACCAATGTCAACTCCTATGCATCCTTCAAACCTTTTGTCTATAGATGAAGCTGGTAAGATGGTTGATCAAACGTTGTATAGAGGAATTATTAGTTCTTTACTTTACCTTATAGCAAGTAGACCTGATATTTTATTTAGTGTTTGTTTATGTGCAAGATTTCAAGTAGATCCTAGAGAGTCTCATTATATAACTGTTAAAAGAATTTTGAGATATCTAGCAGGTTCTCCTAATCTTTGCTTAATGTATGAGAAAGGTAAAGTTTTCAGGTTAATTGGCTACTGTGATGCTGATTACTCTAGAGACAGGATTGATAGAAAGAGTACGAGTGGAGGATGTCACTTTGTTGGCCACAACCTAGTTTCCTGGTCAAGTAAGAGGCAAAGCTCAATTGCTCTATCCACTGCAGAAGCTGAGTATATG
>JAOQMR010000009.1:3615481-3628226 GCA_027563865.1 Erythroxylum pelleterianum | reverse complement strand
GATCTCTCACTTAATATACTACAGAAGTTGATTAAAGACATTGAAGGGATAATAATGAATTTCCTGTGGTAGAGAGACTTATACAGGAGCTCAGGTTTTAAGGTAGCTTGGAAAGGCTTATGTAAGACACTTAATCAAGGAGGACTTAGGATTAGATCACTTCAAGCAACAAGTAAGATGTTCCTAACAAAGAGAGCGTGGAACTTCCTTATAGATGAAGAAAATTTATAGTCTAAGTGGATGCATATATATCACCTAAAAAATATCAACATTGCAATAGATTAAAATCAATGATCACACTGCTAATTTTACTCAGAACTTTCATCGAAGATTTCAAATGCATTCTTCCTTAACATACTGTCACACAATGCAAACCCAAATGCAATGTGTTATAGATAATCAGAAAAAAGATTAAGCAGTCTTAAACCCAGAATAAACCCTCCACCTCAATCGACTCAATAAAGAATAATTTAGCCAACATTAATCGCAACCAAAATCGTTGAACTACTTACCTCAACCAACACTCCGACTGTAGATGACAGAAGGGCGTCAAATCGTGAAGCAACCTCCAACGATTCCAAGGGCGGTGGATCGATGGAAGATAAGAGAGGGATGGTGGCTCGAGGGAGAGGGAAGGTGGCTCGAGGGAGAGGGGAGGTGGCATGACGGAGAGCTAAACGTGGGAGACAGATGAAGCTAGCTTTTTTTTTCATTTACACAGAAGTTACACGACATCGTCTCATCGTCTTGGAGGGAGGGAGTTGAAAATTAAAAAACAACATTGTGTTGTATTTGTGGGCTAGCGAGAGAATGATATTTAGCTGGCCTTTCCTAACATCTAACTCTCCACAACGTCAGGCTAAGTTTTTTGCAATGTCTAACTAACCAAACGATGTCAAACACTTGGTTTTTCCACTATGTCTACATACAACGTCGTGGAATCTTGTCTCCTTTCATGACATTTGGGAACACGTCACGAAAGCCTCCTACATTTTGCGATGTCTACTAGGAAGACGACGTGAAATGCATGTTTTTGTTGTAGTGTTGCTAATTCTAAAGAACCTTGAAACCATAAAGTTGCCAAACACATAGAGAGAAAGTATCATCTCATAAGGGAGATAATACAATGTGGTGAGGTGAATATGGTAAAGATTCCCACAGAGCAAAACCTTGCTACTCTGTTTACGAAGATGTTGTCTGAAAAGAGTTTTGAGGATCACCTAGCAGGGATGGGAATGAGGGATATGTCAAACTTGCTTTAGGGCAAGTAGGAGATTGTCGGAGTTATGTAAATATAGTACCCTGAAAAGCAAGTGTATTTACCTATAACTTAATTTTCTGTTACTTTTGTAATGAAAATATTTATTATTAATAAAACAAAAGAGTTTGGTTTTTATATGCATTATATATCTAGTCATAAGGTACTGAGATTCTTTTGTAAGTAATATATATATACATAGAGATGTATCATTCCAATTTGAGCTATAGGATTAGGAATATGAGTTACAGAAAAAATCACTTTCGTCCAAGTAATTTTTTAATAATTTTTTTCAACACATAAAACTAAAAAAGAAAAGTGAAAAGATAAAAAATAACTAAAAAGAAACTAATTATAAACAAATATGTACAAAACACCAATTAAAATCAAGAACAAAACCTAAAACAGTACACTCCCTAGCAACGATGCCAAAATTAACGTAGTGCGTTGTAACACTACTTACAATAACTAGACCTACAACTATAGTAGTGGTGAGTCTAAGTTGATCACACAGAAAGTGTGTGTTAAGCTTTCTAAATGAAAATAATTGGTGTTTAGGCTATGGGAGGTTTGGTTTTAGTTTTCAAATAAGATAATAAAATAAAACTAAACTAACAAAATAAAATTAAATCAAACAGTCTAAAAATGATGAAAGTGATGAATTTGTTAGGGACTTGTTCATCGTTTTAATCTCGGCCTACACATGGTTGAACTTATTTCATTGAATTGTTGTTCTTACACCTCTCCTAGAAACTATTAATTGTAGGTTAATAATAAGCTTTATTAACCTTGGTTTTCCCTTTCTTCATGTTTAATTAAGAAGAGCTCGTTAATTAAACCTAGCTATCGAATAACCCATAATGAACAACTGCATTACGAACTAGGAAAATAGATTAATGATGGCAATAACCAAACAAGCTCAAGTCATTCAACCTAGGTTATGTTATCCCTAATGATTTAAAACCATTAGTTACCATAAACGAATATCAACATAACAATTACAAATTATATTAAAGATTCTATGAATGGGTTCTTACATAAAAATAACCAAATAGAGCATTAAATCATTCTTACACAACACCTAAACATTAAATATAGGATAACATAATTAATCCCTAAGAGAAAAAACAACAAACAATAAGAGAAATGCTTAAACAACTTCTTCGGTGTTGATTTCACCTCCAAACTGACATCGAGAAGCTAGCCCTCTATGGGTCTCCAAAGGAATGGAGCTTTGCCACTTCGCTTCTTCAAAACTGAGACTCTTCACTCCATGAGTGAAAACCCAAATGAAACATAAGGTTTATGCCATCAAAACAATATTTTTATACCCAAAAATAGGGTTTTTGTGTGAGTTGTCCACATGTCATAGGCATAACTTGGTGTGTCACATCCATGACACATTTTTCATGTGAATAAAAAAACTCTCACACCCATGAAAATTTTGTTATATGTGTCATAGGCATGAGAGCACTCTGACGACCATGACTTATTTTTCAAGGTCGTAAGATGTTTCTTATGCCATGACTTATGTTATCCTTATTCCTTTTGGCACTTTCTTGTCTTTTCTTGCTCTAATCCTTCTTCTACTTGCTACATGAAGACAAGTGAGTGTGAATCTTAAGAAGATGACTCAAATATTGTGTTTTCAACTCACTTTAGCTAATTCGCTTCCGAATTGTACCTAAAATCAAACATGAACTAAAGTGAGTATCTTAAGCATTTCATATCATTAATCACTAAATATTATGAAATAAATATATAATGAATTAAGAACATATTAGTTAATAATCATTGAAATAGTGAAGTTGATTGAAAATTGCATACTTTTTGTCACACATATAACCATTTTTGGTGAGCTTTTGAGCCTAGGAGAAATTGTTCATATATTTTTAAGCTCTTTCAATTCTGTTATGTGTGTTATCATGCATAGTTAAATGATTCTAGAACTTACTTTCACTTACTTTCATTATACATATTAAGATCATATTTTTTTAAATTAAAAGCATTGAAGTGATAAAGGCGCTTAGATTTAACACTTGTTTAAATCTATTTCTTTGATAATTACCTTAACATATTTTGTCCTTTAGGAATAACCAAATTTAAGCCTTAGTTTTTTATTGATTATACCCATATTATTAACCTTTATTATATTTTCTTTGAAGCCTTTTTATTGTTTTGAACTTTGAAAGTTATTTACATTATTTGATTAGTTAAAACTTCAAAATTTGAAAGGTCCAATATTTCTTTTACTGTGGTACATGATCAATGCTCTAGAATATTGCGATTCAAAAAAATATTATTGATGGATTTGTAGTGAAAGGACCTGTATCTTATGAAAAAGTTTCTTATAATATTTTCTTTTTGAATTTCCTTCAATTTCATTAAACTTTTATCACCCCAATCATACCTTATCTAAGCCTCATTATAATCTAATAAAGACCTTTTGATTTTTATTTCTAGTTTTCATATAAGTGATGGAGATATGATAATATTGTAAGCCTATAGTAAGAATTCGACTATGTGTTAATGTGAAAGTTTGATACTTTTCACCCTAAACACTTAAGTGAAACCTTAAAGAGGGTGTAAAGATTCATGCTTTTGATTTCAATCAGATTATTGACGTGATTCATATTAATATTGACTTATGAAATTAGTTTTAGGATAACTTGATTATACTTTTATTTTAATTTGATGAATATGACTTGATGATTTAGAGTATACATGGACAGACTGAAATGAAATAAAGAACGGATTTTGTAAAGCTGATAATTTATATTATGATTTGCTTGAGGACAAGCAAAATCTTAAGTGTGGGGATGTTTGATAGATGCGTATTTAACTACAATTTTACACCCATATTTAATATTTTCTTGATATTTTATAGTTCTGTTGTATATTTGGTACTTAATTTTCTATAAGTGCATTTATAGGTTATAATTGCCTTCTCGAAACAAAAGGAGAAGAATTCGAATGAAACTGTGGCATAAGATAACGATTTGAAGCAACTAAAGACCTATAAGCCAATGTATAGAGAGGGTGTAAGACTCTGTGAACATATGAAGATTGAAGAAATTGATTTCTGGTCATGTGGAGTTACACGCCTATGTATATTAAAGTACATGACCGTGTATATTGCCTATGTAAGTCTTTGTGCCTATGTAAAATCATGAATTCAGGTGTTTCTAAATATACCCGATCTCCTACATGCTGGTGTAAGTGATCGTGTACATTTTAGAAACCTTAAAATTACTATAAAAGGATGTGCATAGGCAATTTGGATATAGCAGACTTTTATAGTAGATTTGAGAGGTAAGAAATATAGAGATGCAACAATTTTGATCGAGAGTTGAGGAAAACACGAAGAATTCATCAAGAGATCTAGTAGATTACAACATCAAACCTCAAACTTGCAAAAACATTCAATAGAAGAAAAAGGGAGATTTAGAATTGTGAACTCTTTTTTTTAGTTTTTTTTGCATGTTTATCTTTGATTTCATTTCCATTATTAGCAACTAAACGTGATTAGTTTCTAGGTGTGATGAACCTCAGTTTGGGATTACAATATGTTTTAATCTTTTATTCAAATCAAATATATTAATTAATTATTGCGATTCAACTATATGTTTTATTCTTGTTCTAATATATCTGAAATATTAGTGAATGATTTGATTTCATATGATTAAGATTGAGAAGTCCTCTTTTATGAATAGATATACCATAATTGAAAGGATTTGCATGCAAACCTAGAGATAAGTCAATATAAATCCTCTAGATTATGGTCAAACCTAATAGCGAAACTCATAAATCGATAAAGCAATCCTAAGGGTTTTAACTAGAAAGATTAGTTGTTAATAGTCTCTAAAGATTTATTAGCATATGATATGAATTTTCACGGTCAAATAATTAATAATATAATTGCATAATAAAAGGTTAATAATATCTAAAGATTCTAAGGGAGATTATAACCTAGACATTACTATCTTATATTGATTTTCTTCGCAATTTACTTATTCTGATACCATAGTTGTTTAATCTTAATTTAATTAATTTGTTTATTTTATTTTAACTAAAATAAAAAAATCTAATTGTTAGGCTAAATAATAGAAAAATGTAATTACTAGTAGTTACAGTCTTCATGAGATTGATTTGTACTTGCTTGTGCTAACTATCACATGTCGATAATTAATATTGACCTTAGTCCTCCGAGAGTCAATCAATATTCTAATTTGATGTCTTATAGTTATATGGGAGACAAAATAAGTGCTAGTAGTAACTTAGTCAGGTTAAGCTCATAATTTCAAGAGTTCTTATTGTCAGAGGCAACTAATCCTACATTGTTGAATGAGAAACTATTAAAATCTTACCTCTTTAATAGAGCTAATTTTATCCTTTATAATATATATATCAAAAACAGAGGTGTGAAAGAATATTGGCTTAACTCTAAAATGTGATAATTTTGCTACCAACACCTTAGCAAAAAACTCATCCCTTTTCTAGAAAGTAAGCTAAAGGATAAATAAGAAAGATTCACACACCATGACTCATATAATGGAAATGAACGATTAATATCAATTTATATTATGTTTAAGATAAAGGAAATTTTGCCTCCCTACAAGTACCACAAATGTCTCTACATAATGGAACAACATTAGAGTCCACACAGAGAACATGTAAAGGTATCTTTTAAATAGTCAATTTAGCTCTCATTTTTAGCTTGCCTTATACAAGCCTAATTTATTATAGCTATCTTGTCTTTGAGTGAGAATTTTTTGATCTAGCTATGCTCTTATAAAACATCCTTATTACTTAGAGTAGGAATTTAAAGGATTTTGAGAGGGCCTAGAAAGAAATTAGACCAGATCAAATTGAACCCATATATAACTAGGACATCATATCTCAAATGAAAACCTTAAGGTAATAGGTTATGAGTCCTATCTTTGTATATAACTCACTATATCCTTATGTCTTTTTTCGATATAGGATTATTTCACTTATGAATTCACAACATATCCTCCTCATAAGTGGATCCATCCATATTGGATTAGCTCCCCCTCAACCCATAGCTCGTGCGAAGCTATTTGAATCACTCCATGAATGACCTATTCATCTAACTTAAAACCATGAATCTCTATTCACCAAATTTTTCCAACCTAACTCTAATACTAATAAGTATTTTTAGAGAACCTAGGGAGAAATTGGGCCAAATCAATGTTAGATTATATAAAACTAGGAAAACATATCTCAACCGAAAAACCTTAAGGCAATGGGTTATAAGTCATATCTTACTCACTTTATCCTTATGTCTCTTTCCAATGCTGGATTATTCCACTTGTGAGTTTCCAGCAAAATCTATACTAAGAGCATGTTACACAATAAAAGTTACATATACAACATAATACATATTTAGGGTTGAATTTGTATAGCGACCATACAAGTCTATATTATGGTTTTTAGACCTATAGCATTCAACTTGTCTACGTCTAATGTTATAAAAATTATTTGTAATATGGAAACTCATTAGCTTGGAAAATTATCCTTTTTAGGAGTCTTGATATCATAAATGGATAAGATCTAGTACAAATATAAAGATAAGATCTTCTTTTGAATGAAATGATAAGATAACATCTAAGTTGATTCAATCTCATCATAGAACTTGTCTACAATTAGAACTTTATAAAAGAGATACTATAAGATATGAGATTGCACACTAATCATATAAAGAAATTTTCTCAATATTTAACACACTTTGCTCTTACTAAATTGAGCATCAAATTTCATTCACTGAAAATAGTTTTAGAACTCTAACTATTTTTTGTGAAAATCTAATTATTCAAAACCATCCTAATAGATAAAGATTAGGCATAGCATTTGTGCCAAAATCAACAAGTTCGGCTCGATTTGACTGGCTCTAAATCATTCATCTTTAAAAAAGTTAGGCTTTGAATTGGACTTTGGCTCGGACTCTACATTTTGACTCGACCTAAAACTCGAATATCTTATTAGGATATGTTTAAATAACAACATTTACTAATTGATAAAATGGTTTTGTTTTCTAAAAATAATGAAACCCTTGCATCTGCTTCTCTTATCCTTCAATCAGTCTCTGCAGCATAATTTTTACAATTTCACTAAACATTGTTTCCCTCCATCCTCTCTTATCTCCTCACTACTTGTAGCACCCCACTTTCATAAGACATGTACCTGATATCCTGAGTGATATCCAAGTGCCAATCCCATTAAGGTGGTATGCTAGAATGGTCAAACTATCGAAAACTCAGTACAAAATTTTTAAAAATATCAAACTCATACGCAAAAATCAATAATCACACTCGGACCCATTCTTTTCTTTCATAACATCAAAATCACATTTAATATTATTACACTTAAGACCATTCTCATTAACAAACCTTTCCACTTTGGAAAGTTATTGCAAAACAGAATATTCAAATAAACATGTTACAATAATTGCGGAAGAATCAATTTGATACAATAATAAGAAAATACAAATGCAGACTCAAAATAATCCCAACCTCTACCTTTTACTTGAATGCAGTGGCTATACTCCCGTTTGTCCAACAGGGTGAGCCTGAAAAATATTGCAAATTTTGGATGAGTTTTGTAAACTCAGTGAGTGACCATCCTCGATGGCTCGCTCAATCACATAACACATACAATTCATAAAATCACATTCATTTCATATTCACTTTAAACATATTTCACATTCAGAAATCATCAAACTATTTAAATCATATATATCGTATGCAAATGAAATGGTTATGAGACTCACTTTCAATTTGTTACTTTGTTGTGATCGATTGCCTTTTTCACTGGCCGATATCCCTTAGTGGATATCGGGCTGGCCCATATCACTTGTGGATACCGAGATGTATCAGATAATGTCCCATATCCCTTAGTGGATACCGGGTACATTCACAACTGAGCATGAGGCTCTTTTCACATTTTGAGCTTTAAGCTCTTTTTCACTGGTGACTCCAGTCACAACTTCCTTTATCTTTTATGCATTCATGAATTGAAATGCATCACATTCACATCTTTTCAATTTATCACATGCATTCAGATTCACATTCACTTTCATATTCATCATCAAACCTTGGTCTGGCATTCAACTATTAAGTTGAGAAAGCACATATTTCTTTCATATTCACAAACAAGGAGCACTTCAGTTTTCTCACATTTAACAAGCTCCTTGGACATTCAATGTCCGGAATCAGCAATTTCACATCAATCATATTCACATCACATAATAACTATTTCAGTGGTCATTTAATGCAGAAATTTAAAACATAACAAACCATGAATTGAGACCATCTAGGTTGACTTACAGTACGCACCAAATTAGTGTTTGCTTCCAAGATCTAGAAATGTCTGAATATGGATGCTTATCTTACACATAAAATTTTATGCAATACACACATTGCACACACACATTAATAACTTTGCACAATTATAAGCATTTATTTATGCAGTACAATGCATGCTCAATGACAATCTCGGGTATATTATCAAATTTTACACTTTATCCACGTTCTCATTTTATAACTCAATTACTCGTCATTTCTTTTTTAGCATTATTTGCTCTCAGCATAATAATTTATTATTCACTTTTATTTCACACCTATTACTCATTTCCTTCGAATCACAACTACACTCAAGTCAGATTCTGTACCAAAATTCAAGTTAGATTTTAGAATTCTAGAGATAGAATTAAATTTTGATTTCTTCAAACCAATTGTAGCCCTATGTCTCTAGCTTACTCTAAATTACAAATCATTCCATTTGGATAACTACAGAACAAGATATTGTCAAAATACCAAAGCCTGTTTCATGAAATCTTTCTGGTTATCATATTCCAGCATAGTCAACATTTTCATCTTAAAATCATCAATCAATCTGTTTCAGATGGCTATAATCTTTTCGATGGAGATGAAGAACAATGTCTTATGAGTCTATTGGTTCAAGTCCCATGTGATTTGGATGTCTAGAGAAGAAGTTATAGGCAAAATAGGAAGGATGTTTTATATACAAGAACCTCTCGGGTTAGTTTAACCCAACTAAAATTAAGTGATGGCTGTCCAAAATAAATAAGTCACGGGTGTGAAACCATAACTCATGCCTGTACACACCAACAAGTCATGGCCGTGCAACCTTAACGCACGACCGTGCACACCCAATCTCTAGAACAAATTTCCAGATTTTTCTTCATCAGTTTTGTCCCACATTTATCACTCAATCTCTTCCAAATAATTTTAGATGGTTATAATTTTTGGTGGAGATGTAAATCAATGTGTTACGAGTCTGTGGGTTTAAGTCCCATATATTTTGGAGGTCGGGAGAAGAAGATATTGTCAAAAGAATCCAGGATGTTCAAAAAAATGCCTTCCTCCAGCAACATAAACGTCACGATCGTACATGAGCACGATTGTGAGTTTTCAATCGGTTTCAAAAGTCACGGTCGTGCTCCAGGACGATTGTGACTTTCGAACTTAATAGAAAAGTCATGATCTTACAGAAGCACGAGCATGCTTTTCTTTCTCCTTCCTTCTTTTGAACTCTGCAACTTCTTCTTCTTCTTTCCTTTTTCTTAATTCTTCCATTTCTATCTCTATTTTCCCTTAATTTCACTTCATCTTTTTAATTTTATTTCAGCTCAACACACTCTTAAACAAATTAAAAACCATAAGTAAACCCAAATATCCATACCAAAAAATCACTCACACAACTCTTCATTTTTCTGCATTTTATTCATCTTTTTCTCTTATTTCTCTTTATCTAACATTTCTAATTTCATTCTACTCTCATTTTCGACTTCCATTCAACCAAAATCATTCACCATCAACTCCAAATTCCAGTTTAAAACACATACATCAAAACAGAAAATTCATTCACGTCTGCTTTTCTGCGTTTCTTCTCTCATTTTTCTGCATTTCCATTTTATGCATATTCTTCATTCTCTTCCTCTAACTTTCATCTTAATCATTCATTCTCATCTCTAGACATTATCGTATACCTATTCCATAACTTTAAATTCATTTTTTTGTTAATCCACAAATCATCAAAATCTTCACATAGATAAATACAGTGAAAACAAAAATAGAGCATTCATCAATTTTTCTTCAGAAATTTTCTGCATTAATTTATGCATGGTTTCATTGATCTTTCAACTCCAAAAATCACTTTAGCACTATCTTATGCCTTCTAACTCATCAAATATGAAAAATCAACGCATCCATAATTTCAGTCCATATTCTCATGAATATGAAAAGACAAATACTTCACCATATTTAATTCGTATCATACAACTCATAAGGATTTACATAATACTTACTTGATAATTCTTCAACTTCATCAAAATCTCAAGAAACCCTAATCTTCACGCAACTCATGTACACCATTGTAGAGGTTGACAAGTTTCGGTTTTTTTAAGACAAATGGAAGAAAACTGAAGTTAGGAGTAGGAAAAAGGTAGATGAAAACAGGATTTAACTCTGGTGGAGGTTTGATGAAACATGATCCAAAGGAGTGGAAGAAGCTTCAAGAAGAAAACCACAAAGAAGATATTTTTCAGACAAGACAAAACAGGGTCTTTGTCTTTAAATGTTAAAAGAAACGTGAACTTAAGATTTGGACACTTGTCTAATTCCTAAGACTTTAACTAGTTTCTCAACTAACTAGTTCTTATTGAACTAGTTCCATAACTCCTATCTTTTTATTCCAATTATCACAAAAATTTTCTTAATAACATCTTTTAACAAATTCTAAAGTCATCTCCAAATTTTCAAAGTCATTTTCAAAATTTCTTCGATATCATTTTGTTTCTTATTTCTATTTCCCCTCATGAATTTACTTGCCAAGTGACATTTTTCCTAGTTTGATAATATTCAACATTTTCAAAAATTTCCCCCCAAAATTCGCCAAAAATTCTGAATCAATACAAATATTCTTCACATCGATTTTCAATACAATTTAATTCACAATTCTCATATAATCACACTTATAATCAATTATACCTGGCAATTGTTAATGAATGTATGTACAGTCATTTTAATGTGTGCAAAAATTCAAATTCACGTGCGTGTATACTAACATTATGCATGAGCGTGAAATATTCATTTTTCTTAATATCTCATTGATCTCACATGTACCGTATTTTTAGGTTTTAACTCTTAATAGGGTAACGGGATGTTACACTGCTAGCCAGTAAGCCACCTTCAATAATCCTCCTCTAATGTTTTTCTCTCTCACTCTAATGGACGTAAAGACAACTTTGATCTTGTGTTGACCCAAAGGTTACCGAATCATTCATTTCCTCATTTACCCAAAGCCAACTATTTGTTTGCGTGTCTATTCATTCCATTAATTCATGCCCAACATTTCTTTTCCCTTTTTCTAAAAACATAGGTTATTTCATAGAAAGAATTCCCAAAAAGTGTGGTATTAGATATCTTTTCAATTTCTACTCGGGGAGTTTCTGAGTTTAGTATTCATGTCAAGGCTATGTAATGTTCTTTCTCAATTTCATTGTTCTTGTTTAATTCCTTAAGCGTTTACTCGAAGATCAAGCTATGAAACCGAAGCTAGATCGAACCTTAGGTCAGGCTCAGACCTTTATATAAACTTTTAGATCAGGCTTAAATGAAGAGAAGATTGAGTGTGGTCCGACTCAAGCCTTTATATAAATTTTTAGATTAGACATAAACGAATAGAAGACTAAGCTTGGTCTGGCTTAATTTCGTCCCTAATAAAGGTAATACTTAATTTAGATGGATGATAAGATATCATTTACGTTGATTCAATCCACTACAAGAAAAATGGTAGTTAGCGACGGTATTTTACCGACGGACCATTAATCGCATGTAAATGGAGATGGTATGACCTAATCCGTCGATAAAAGACAAAAACATTGTGACAATTAAGAAAGACGTTGCGAAAGTTGGTGGGAAACTTTCGCGGTTAAGAATAGCGACGGATATATGCCGATGAATATAATTCCGTCTGTAAATAGAGATGGAACATAAATTTCGGTCGGTAAATGGGTCGTGGAGAAATTGTTCACCGACGGTTAGTTTCCGTCGGTAGAGTTTAAAATGTCATCTGGAAATTAGGTTAGGTGCCGACATTCAACGACAGATTTTTAAATAATACCGACGGATTAAGTCCGTCGGAAAAATTAGATTAAATCGTCGTCCTGCTTCCCCCTCCCTCCTCGCTCCAACTCCCTTCTCTTTCTCTCCTCTCCCCCGGCGATCAGCTGTCCTCCGTAGGCGTCCGACCAGCTACTGCGACTCCGGTGACCACGACGTGCGTCTTTTCCGGCAACAACGACACCCTCTCATCTCTCCTCTGGTGGATCCGAAGGTCATGCGTGGGTGAGGTAAAATTTTTATTATTTTTACACTGATTTAATGCATTTAATTTGTTTATTTAGGTTTGATTTGTCTTGTGTGAGTGTTTTGCATGTTCATA
>JAOQMR010000009.1:3541537-3560785 GCA_027563865.1 Erythroxylum pelleterianum | reverse complement strand
CCTATAAGACTTTTATATACTTTAATGCAAATTCTTTTTTCACAATATTTAAAACTCATATAAAGGGCAATCTGTAAGCTTATCCTAGATCTCATTCAGTATGATTAGTATTACCCATTGAGTTGTTTCTCAATATCGTAGAGTCAACTATGGCTTGTTTAGTATCACCTATTGAGTTGCTACTTTGTATCTTCAATTAATATGTACCAACCATAGCTCCTTCTGTAGAAATAATTTATTGATGTCTAGCAGAAATAAACTAGGGACATGGCCAAAGTCAGACTCGGTTTTTGTGGTTCCATTGCCTACCAACCAAGCATAGAATGAAGAAGAAAACTTATTGTAAGTAGGAGATAACCTGCATTCTACCAAGTAAATTGAAGGTGACTCATGAATGAAGAAAATAGAAAACCAACTTTCAACTTTTCTTACACGTAGTGCAAGTAAATAGAGATATGAAATGTATTAAATAACTGGACAAAGTTACCCCAGAATTATCAATCAAGAGATTGTGCAGTCTGAGCTTTATGCTAAATGACCTGATCATTTATGCTAATTGTGCAGAAGCTCTTATCCTTGGAATTATGTGTGTTCAGCCATTATATCATTAAATTGTGCACATGCTTTAATTCTTGGAATAATTATGTAGATGCTTTTATCCTTTGTTTACATTATATCATCAAAATTTGCTTCCTATGGTACAAAGGATTAGTTAATTTTGAGTGGATGGATAGAGTTTAATGTTCCTTCAGCTAGTTAACCAATCATAGTTTCTTCTAATCTACTGCTGGCTTCGGATTTCCTCAAAGGCATCTTTTAGATATGTCATATCCTATACAAATAAGCTCCTTCCACTTGTGGGGTTCATTAGATGAGTGCTTACAAAATTCTTTTATTCTAATTGAATTGTATACATTCCCAATCATCTAGCTCTTCATTATGCTAATTTAGATTTCTATTTACTATATGTTGGCAATAAATATGTTTCTTATCTACTTAGTTATATGTGTGTAAACGGTTATGGAAGTTATGCGCTTGAGAATGACATTTATGTATTTAATGAAATGACTAAAAAAATTTCCGCTCCTGTTAAGCTTTCATTGATGATATTGATGTGTGCAAGGTTGAGAATGTTAAAGCTGTTGAATTTTAGGTTAATGACATAGGTAAATCAAATGTTTAATTTGCTTATTGATGGATATTGCATTATAGACATCATAGATAAGGCTTTACAGTGATGGATGTAATGAGAAAAAGGCATTTATGCACTATTGTCGATGTGAATGCAGGTGAATCCTATGGGACCTGGTCTACCCAAGAAGAAGAATAAGGCTGTACCAAGTACTTTGGTACCTACACAACTGCAATCGTGGTACCGTCAGCTAATTGGAAGTGCAGCTAATGAGCCACGTGCTCGTACACAACCACAACATCAGACACCTGCACTAGCACCTACACAGGCACAAGCTCACACCTGTGCACCTTCTAAGCCAACTGCAACACCAAGAGAAGTCACATCTATGCCTAGTATTCATCCTAGAGATAAGTATGAACAAATTTTAAACATGTGACGCAATATTAGTTCTCCGTCAACTTCTCAAGAGATGCCTCCAGCTTCTAATTATCAGACATCAGTAAATCACAGTATTAATCACACTGTGGGCTCCTCTTTTGCAATCACTGCAGGTATGATCTTAAGATTAATTAAATTTATCAACATTTTTATATGCTAATTATAAATTTTTCCTTTGCTATTTTAGGATCCATGACTAATGCAAAAAGAACAAAGGGTGCCACAAAAGGAAACGAATTAGCAAAGATTAATAAGGAAATAGGTAAAAGATTGGAGATAGAGATCAGCCCTGCTGAAGGACGACCAACCAACTCCGTACAGTCTGCCAAATTATCAAGTGAGATTAGTGTGGTTTCCCGAACTTCTTTACCTGTAAGAACAAAATTTTCCAAAATTACTAATGAGGAATTGGGCATTGCATTTGATAAGTTAAATGTAAGTATTCTAAACCAATCCAATTTGTACGTGTTTTCCATATGTTTAAAGCTTTGATAGATAATTTTGTGCAGCAAAAGTTGAAAGTCAAGGGAATGAGGACTGACAACGAAGTACATGATGCTGTGAAGAGGTTTCTTGCTTTAAGGTCTAAAGATCAAAGGTATAATTTAAAAAAGCATTTTACCAAGCACGGAAAGGATGTTAAGCTGCATAGTGTCACAGTGGCGGAGTGGATGGATTTATGCGAGTATTGGGAGCAATCAGCTACTAAGGCAAGTTTTTTTTGACAAAAAAACTTTATTTCACGACTTCTTTGATAGCTAATTATATTTTAGTATTTACAAATTGTGATTTGTAGATGTTATAATGGATTTTGCTTCGTGTATGCTTAGGATAAAAGTCAAAAAGCAAAATTGGCTAGGAGTCAGGTCAAATGTCGACCAAACTCTGGCTCCAAGGCCTTTATAGCGATACGACATGAGATTGTGAGTTATTATCTTTTTACTTATATTTTATTTTGATTGACATTTAAAAATTTATAAAAAGAATTAGTAGTCATATATTTTTTTACAACAGAGTGGCAGGGATGGAGAAGAGTGTGATCGAATGAAGCTATGGTATCACACTCATTATGATGAGATCAAAGATCAATGGACAACTGCCGAAAGCAAAGCAAAATGGGTGAGTACATAGTTCATTTACAAATATTTGTTAAATGAGAATGTGCATGTAATTAATTCTTACTTTTCCAGGAATTAATGTGTCATGAACTAACACATTCAATAGAACAAGGTCATCCAATGACAGTGGATGAAGTGTGCGACAAAGTCTTGGACACTAGATCAGATTACATTGTTGGCATGAGAATTGGGCCTCGACCACAAGGGAGTACTTCGGTCAGAAAGAGACTTTGAGACGAATTAGAGGAGTCAAAGAGGGTTAATCAGGGGTTATAGTCTCAAGTCGATGAATTGACTAAACAAATTAAAGAAATGTAGGATCGATTAACTTCCGAGGACGAACAACAAAAAAACTCTTGGAACTTTTATGTTCTACACATAATGTTCGTTTAGACTAAACATGTACTCATATTGATATATTAAACACTTATGACGTTTTCTTTATTTTAATTATCGTATTATGACATGTTTGGGAATTGCAGTTAAATAATAAGTAGTTGTTTGCAAGTATTCAATGCTTGTTACATATGAATAATTATTAAAATTAATGATATATTCAAAAAATTGATGAATTATTAAATAATTTTATTTCATCAATAATATTTAATATTAATTAAATAAATAATATTTTAATATTTTGTTAAATATTAAATTACCAATTAATTAAAACATTACTCTAATAAATTTAACACAAAATATAATTAAAGGTAATTATATATAATTCAAGTTTATTAAATTAATTTTTAGGGAAAATTTAAAAATTTAAAATTAAAAATTAAATTTGATTAATTATTAAATTATTCCTATATTCAGATAAATTAAAACAAATTAATAAATTATAATTTATTTTAAATCATTATTAAAAAATTCCAAAATTATTATAAATAATTTTATTTAATTTTTATCCAACAATCTGCGGCGTCTTCTAAATTAGACGTCGTAAATTATACCTTAGACGTCATTAAAACTAATAAATCCGTGACGTTCCCTCCCAACGTCGCGAAATATCCCCTCCTTCCCTGACGTCTTCCTCAACGTCGCAGAATATGGGTTCCTTTCACGATGTCTTCTATAAGACGTCGTGGATACCTATTGCCTACCCCACCATCTACGACATTTTTTGTGACGTTTTAATAGACGTCGTAGAAGGTTTTCCCCGACGTTTAAATGGTTTCTACGATGTCAAAAAAACGACGCAGAAGGGGTCCTTTTGTTGTAGTGGATACAGACTTAAGATCCATAACTCATTCTTATCTCATGTTTTTCTTTTTTTGTTATTTCTTATAATATGAACTAAATTGGGTTATATATTTAGATGTGATGAGCTTTAGAATTTTGTGTTGATTTGGTCTTTGGTTCGGTGAAAGATTTTAGTTGTAATGAGAATTGTTCATATTTTTATATCATGTTGAATCAAAGAAACAAGATTAAATAATTAGATTCTTACATTGAGATAGAGAAATAAATTATATGTTTAGATCACAACATACATAAAGAGGGTTGAGAGTGAGTTACTTAAGAGAGAACTATGAGTTCCTAGGTTAGGGTAAAACCTATTATAAGAATTCATAAAATGAATTAATTCATTATTAGTTTGTTTGGTTTAGACAGAGATTTTGATTATTTCAATTTAAGAATAGGGTTGTGTTACTCTAGAGAGAGTATAATTTAATTAAGACATTCTTATTGGTATAAGAAACTAGAATTATCCAATAAATCAGGGCAAAGTTAAACATAGTGAAGTCTAAGGAGAAATCTTACCTATATCTAGCTTATTCATAGATAACTTTCTTTTTTATTATTTCTTTGCTTTGGAAATTTGACTGTTAGTTTTGTTTTGCTTTTCAATTGATTGTAATTGGTAGTCTAGATAATTACGTTTATAATAGTCAATAGTTAACCATTATTCATCGAGGGATTAACCTGTACTTACTAGTGCTACGTATAACTATATTGTGTGCTTGTAATTAAAAAATACATCATGTTCTTATTATCCCACATAAAAATATAAAAAAGAAAAATCTTTTCTATAAATAAATATTAAATAAATTCATTCCACTAGCCTCAAACCAAAGAAAAAGTTTGAAGTTAAATAGTGATGCTAGTGACTATTTGAAATAGTGACCAAGTTAAGGAACTAAAAATATTCATGACAAGGTGCTTACTTTTAAAAAGGCTAGGTGACATTTATGGTTGATTGACCTTTTACATGAGTAGTCAATATTTAATACCCTAAGTGCATGATGTAGCTATAGCTAGTACTGGCAAGTATAGGTCGATCCCATAAATACTATGTATACTAGTACTTACTCTTCCCCTATTATCTAGCTTAAGAATTGACTTTAGATTTCTAATGAAAGAAATGAAAATAAGCAAATAAAATAAAATAAATAACAAAGTTGAACAGAGAATCCAGGAAGCACTAGAAAATTATCGATATTGAGTAATTAGTATCTAGATTTTAAATGCCCCTAAACCTTTAACAGATTGACCTTTTATCATGCAATTGTTTGATGATTTATTGGACTGTGGAGACTCCTACAGTATGCTAGTAGTTGATATTGAGTCTACTAACAACTAATCCTAAGGTTTCTAATTGAATTACTCAAGTTAAATTTTATAAGATTGCATGATTGATTTATGAGTCCCTCAATTAGGTTTGACCATAATCTAGAAGATTTATGTCATCCTATCTCTGGGGTTGCAATTAACTCTTTCCAATTACCATAGATCTATTCAAACCTAGGAGTTCCCAATCAATGCATACAAAATTCGATTATGGTTTAACATTTTAGAACAATAGATCATAAATAAAACAAGTAATTGGATCACAATAAATCAATGAAATTAATAGACAGATCAACACATGTTAAGGTATTGAAATAGGGTCCATTTAACTTAAATACTAACTAGACATTTAGTTACATATAATTGAACACGAAATCAATCATACATTGCAAGAAAAACAAATAGAAAACAACAGGTTCGTAATTCTAAATCTCCCTGATTGTCTTATATTAAGTATTCTTGTGATTTAGATTTATGATCTTGTATTCTGATGAATATATCAATGATTTCTTCGTGTTTTTCCACTTATTTGGACTAAAATCGCCCCTTGAGAATGACTATATGTCTAAAAATCAACTCCCAAAGTCTCCTCCTTTCAATTGCCATCAAAAATGTCTTTTTATCACGAAACTTAGGATTCTGGGAGGTGCACGGTCACTTGCAAGGTCGTGCATCATACCTTGCATAATTGGCATTCGCTGGATATCACAAAAGTGCATGGCCATGGGAGCACGATAACGATGCATGGCTGTGCATTCCTTCAAATTTGTTGATTATTTGTTTTACACCGTGTTTTTGCCCAAATTCCTCTCTTTTAAGTCCGTAAAGGCAATTATCACTTGTAAACACACTGCACATTGAGTACAAAATATACAACAAAAGTATAAAATATTAAGAAAAATACATCAAATATGGGCATAAAAGTATAAATTATAAATCCATCGTCAATTTTAACTTGTCCATTTATACTATATGTCATCATATCCTATTGAATTTAATTGACATACAATTAAAATTAAGTGATCCTAAAATTAATTTACTAAGTAATATTAATAATAATCACATTAATAATTGCATTGAAATCAAAAGCATATCTCTTTACACCCTCACCAAGATTTTACTCAACAAACTCAAATGTTTAGGTTAAAAAGCATCAGAACTCTCAATTAATACATAGTAAAATTCTTACTATAGGCTTGTAATAAAATTACATCTCCACTACTTATGTACAAACTAGAAACAAAAAATCAAAAGGTCTTTATAATGTTGTAATGAGGCCTCGGTAAGGTATGATTGGGATAATAAAAAGGGTTAAATTGAAGGAAATTAATTCAAGACTTGTTTATAAGTAAACATAGGTCCTTCCATTACAAAAATAATGGTACTATATACTTATTACTTATTTATTTATTTTTATTTTTTGTCTTTTTTTCACACTAAACATTTAACACCACACTTCAAGAAATATTAGACCTTTCACAAATTTCAAGTCTCCACAAGTAATAATGTGAATAATCTTCAAGTCTCAAATCAATAAACAGGTCTTCAAAGAAAAATAGGATAAATGTTAATATGTATATTTAGTGAATGGCAAAGGCTAAGGCTTAACTTGGTTATTCCTAAAGGTAAATTTTTTGTTATGGTAATTTTCAAAGAAATAAGCTAAAACAAGTTGGTAAATCTAAATGCCTTTATCATGTCAATGTTTCTGATTTAACAAATATGGTCTCAACATGCATAATAAAAGCAAGTTATAGAATTATCTTACTATGCAATGATATCACACATATGAAAAAATAACATAAGCTTAAAAAAATTTGAAAATTTGCCTTTCAGGCTCAGCAGCTTACGAAAAAATTGCTTATATATGTGCATCAATAATATGCAATTTCATTCAACTTGAAAATTTCAATAATTACGGAAAATATGACTTAGAAAAATAATTTTATTCTAACCATAATTTTATTCTAACCATCATCCTTTTGCACACCAATTCAAATCAATATTCAATAATAAAGTACAGTATTAATGGACATATTCATGCAATTCAAGATATCAGTCAATAAAATTTATAATTAAGATTATAATAAGCTAGAAGAAATCACTTAAAATTCAATAAACCCATCACCACACTTAAAGTTGTACATTGTCCCACATTGTGTAAATAATATAAGCATTTAGGAAAAGTGAGAGGTTTATTGGTACTTTCCTGACTATGACCATTTCTCTAATTCTGATGCATCTAATATGAAACTAACATCCTTGCAAAATATATAAGAAAAGGATAAAATAAAAAAGAAATAAAAATAATAGAAAATAATAGAAAATAAAATATTATACTAAGACAAAAGCAAACACAAGATAATATTAAAATTGAAATAAAATTAAAACTAACTCATGGATTGCCTTCTATATAGCACTTCTTTAACATCATTAGCTTAACATAACCTACATGTTTAATGTTATCCTGGATTAATAATTAGCGGCTTACTTTCACTCTTTTTTCCACAAAGCGATTTCAGAGTCTGCAAGATAATAACAAGGACATAATTAGTTATATTAATAAAAACAATAGACTCTATTAATGCCTTTTTAATGACAAATTGTTAAAAATGTAAAGAATAACAGAAATCCCTAGATCATCAGCTAGCTTAAACAGTTTGTCTTTAGAGAAGTGGGAACCCTCCATACTTAAGGTCACTATTAACACCTTATCAATAGTTTCCTTACTTGATTCCTCTACCAGTTCTTCCTCAACCTCCCCTATCCACTCTTCTTCCTCCTGGATAGATGTTTCTGACTCATCTGCTACTCCTATACTTTTCTTTCTTGGATGGAGACTTCTTCTTCGTCCAAAAGCTCTTCTTATAATGTCACTCCATCCGTGAAGCCAACCCTTGCCTTTTCTTCACTCTCAAATTCACGTCGCTCAACTTTCATATCAATAAAGAGTTCCATTAATTTATCTGTAATACTAGCTTCCTCTTCCGCTTCTTCTTCTTCTAGCTCATCTTCACTACTAAAGGTGATTGCCATTCCAAATTTATTATGATATGTTTCATTAGGACTAGGAAAACTCCCTAATGGTTCTTTAGATAATATCTCCACTAACTGATCAATTTAATTCACCATATTTTGTATACAAGCCTCTATTTCCTAATGCCTCATGTTTGAATCTTAAATATACTCAATCATCATATTTTTAAGAGCAATAGTTACCTCCTCGCCTTCTTAAAATACGTCTTCACTCATGAAATCAACTGTTGTCTCTTCTTCACTCTCAAACTATTGGAAGCTCAAATTATACTCATCATATGTAGGTGAAGAAAATCTCTCATCGAATTCATATTGACTAGCTACTCTCTTGACAAGGCATTCCATTATTTTAGCTACAATACTTTCTTTTTCTTCTGGAAGATCTTTTAGAATTTTCCTTCCATTTATGAAGCCAACCCTTATCTTTTCTTCATTGTCAAATTTGTGTTGATCAACTTTCATTTTAGCAAGGATTTCCATTAATTTATCTTCCAAAGTTGGCTCGTTATATAGAGATGCTTGGTGCTATAAATATCCCTCCATCCATAATTATAAGAGTTGCTCCACTTTAAATTGTAATTGTTCTCGTATACTACACCATAAGGTTGATTATATGACAAGTTATTATTTTTAGGCTAACTTTGGACATAAATCTCTTTAATGTGTTGAAATTTTTATTTTAAGTTAAGGGACTTGTTTCTTAATTGTTATCAGGTGATTTTAAACACATGAGAGTTGAATTTGAATCAAAAAATGCAAGAAAAGCAAGGCAATTTGAATTTCCAGCTAGTAGAAAAGTTTTTGACTAAGCGTGGGCACATGAGAAGGAAAAGTTTATCAACAGAGTCTGATTTGGAAAGAGATTCGATAGACTGAGGATTCTATTTATTTTGGGAATCAAGTTGTTTTCTTTATGTGGGGATCTGCTACCTAATTTCATGGGGGGAGTGTATCTGATCAAATAACTTTAAGAAGGAAGGACAACCACCCCCTTTAGACATCTTATCATTCATATCTTTGTTTTGTTCTTTTGAAGAGTCTTTCGTTTTTCTAAAAAAAGGGACAAATATGAAGACCAAACATTATACTATTCTTCTATCAAGTTTCATCACTATTATGAGTAGCTAAATCGTTTTTCTTGGTTAGAGGAAACCAACATTATCATCTAGTCTATGTAAGATTTTCTAAATAGAGTTTATTTCAGTTACTAATATTAAGTGTCTTTCATATTACTTTTCATGATTGAAATGATTGATCTCTATAGTGCGCAACTAGGAATTGATTGATTTAATTTACAGCCAAATTAGTGTGATTTGATGTTCTGTTTTGCTAATCCAAAGTGGCAAATAGGATTACCATCTTTTACACTAGGGATTGGAAATTCTTAGGAAGATATTTATCTAAACTAAATATATATCGTTTGTGTATTGTCTTGCTCACTAATTCTCTTAGTTCTTAAAGCTATTAATTAATCAAACTTAAGATCGTATCGAAGTTGTTGGTTAATAAGAGTGATTAGAATACATGTTTCTATTCATGTAATCTTAAGAGAGAACACCATTTTATGAGTATTTATTAATGGACGGAATTTTGTATCGATGATCCGTACTAGTTTGATAACGTAGGTGACTTGAAACCAAGGTTTGTTCATTAATTTTCCAAATTTGGTTATTTATGTTTAATTTTAATTTTTTTCAATTTTATTTCCTTAGAATCAAGTTATTTAAAATCCCCCCCATTTGTCTTAGTTTTAACTCGTGAAACACTTAATAATAGATTCCTCATGGGAACGATCTCAACTCTTCACTAACTACATATTTCATTATTAAAGTTGGTATTAATTCGGTTGGAGGCAACAACATTACTAAATTTTGGCACCATTTACAGGGATTTCTTGACGATATATGTATGTCACATGAGTAGACAAAATAGCATAGTTCCTATTCGATTCAAAGATAGAAAAGACAACCAAGAAGTTACGGAAGCAGACAAAATAGAGACAACATGCACAGAAGAAAGAAAAGATGGTTGCAAATCGTACCCTTCATGAATTAGTTGCCCCTACGGACACTCAATAGCCCCATTGCTTCAATGTTTTAAATTTAGGGGATAACAATACCTTTGAATTGAAGTCGAGGTTGATTCATTATTGCCAATTTTTTTTAGGTCTACTAGGAGACGATCCTTACAAGCTTTTAAGGAATTTGATGTGGTTTGTATAGGCATGAAGCCTACAAATGTAACTAAGGAGCAAATCAAATTAAGAGCCTTTCCATTCTCTCTCAAAGATGATGCTTAAGATTGGTTGTATTACTTCGCTGGTGAAAATGTGTAGATATGGGCTTAAATGAAGAGATTATTTTAAAAAAATATTTTCCAGTATCAAGAGCTACCAATATTAGAAACAAAATTTGTGGCATCTGACAACACTCAGGTAACACACTATATGAATATTAGGAAAGATTAAAGAACTTTTGTACAAGCTGCCCCCATCACCAAATAAACGATCAACTATTGATTCAATAATTCTATGAAGGTCTTTTGCTTACAAATAGGATACTGCAAGTGGTGAAGCTTTGGTTGACAAAACACCGGCAACTGCAAGAGATTTGATAGCGAAATACAAAACAATTTGGGATACGTTTTAGCCATGGTTCAAAACAAGTGAATAAGGAAAATGTATTAATGTTGGAAAAGAGATTAGACGATCTTACATCTTTGGTATGACAACTCGCAGTGATAAAGAAAAAAGTAAGGGCGTGTGGAATATGTTTAATGTTGGGGCACTCTACTGATGCATGCCCAATTTTGCAAAAGGAAACTGCAGAACAAGTTAATGATGTGGGAAGATTTGGTGGACAAACTTAAAGGAAATATGATCCATTTTCGAACACCTATAATCCGGGTTGACGTGACCATCCAAATCTACATTATAGGAACTCTCAAGGACAACAAGCTATCGAAAATTTCCAGTAATATAGGCAACCTTGTGTTTCTAAACAACTTCAACAAATGGCACCAAATTCTGAAGGTAACTCCTCTTTATAAGATATAGTTAAATCTTTGGCCACTAACACCATGACTTTTCAGCAAGATACTCAAGCTAGTATTCAAAATCGTGAAAATCAATTGAGCCAAATGGCAACAACTATTAAGTGATTAGAGGCACAAAATTCTGGAAAATTTCTTGCTCAAACATAAATCAATCCTAAGCAAAGTGCCAAAGCTGTCATGTTGCATAGTGGTAAAAAGTTGAAGGAATCTTCTTTAAAAATATCCAAAAGGGAAATAGAAGAAAAAGCAAAAAAGGAAGCACCTACCTAGCTAATAAAAGAAAAAGGAGAAAAAATACATTCAGATCTGCAGAAATTTGTTACACCACCCCTTTTTCTTAGTCGATTTGCCAGAGTAAAGAAAGAGGAGTAAAAGAAAGAGATATTGGAGACTGTCAGAAAAGTCCAAGTAAATATTCCTTTACTTGAGGCCATTAAACAAATCCCTCATTATGCTACATTTCTAAAGGTGCTCTATACTTTGAAATAAAAATTGAAATTTGATGAGAAAGTACAATTTGGAAAGAATGTATCTGTAATACTTCAAAAGAAAAAGCTACCACCTAAATGTCAAGACCCAAGTATGTTCACTATTCCCTGTAAAATTGGTGATTTAAGAATTGAAAAGGCTACGTTAGATTTGGGTGCATTAATAAATGCCATGCCTTATGATGTTTACAAGTCCTTAAACATGGGGCTCCTTAAAGAGACTAGTGTAGTAATTCAATTAGCGAATCGTTTGAATGCTTACTCAAAGGACATGTTAGAGTATATTTTGGTTCAAGGAGGTGAAATGCTTTTTTTACATTTTGCAGATGGGTAGTGAGGATGTATCCTCTTCAACTCCAATTTTATTTAGAAGATTGTTCTTGAAAACCACTAGAATAAAAATGGATGTTTATGATGGATTGTTGACTATGGAATTTGATGGTTAATTAATTAAATTCAACATATACAATGTTATGAAATTTTCGGATGATGAACAACCTATTCTTTCTGTGGATTTTATTGACACTTGGGTGCAGAAAAATTCTTCCTTAAATGGAAGAGATGAACTTGAGACAATCCTTAAAATTGGAGATGCATTGCAATGGCAGTTATTTATAAGGATGTTGATGCTTAACAACGAACTTGAAGCCATGTTTTGCAATTTGTAGAAAACCAACCAAATGGTGAAACAATTACCTTTTATGGAGTTCTCCTGAAATAACTCCAAATTATTGTCTTTGTTGATTCAACCACCCATATTGAAGCTGAATAATTTGCCTAACCATATAAAATACATATTTTTGGGTAAGCAAGGTGCGTTTCCTTTTATTATCTCAAATAAACTCACTCCTTTGTAGGAAGAACAATTGATTCAGGTGCTAAGACAACGCAAAGAAGCCATTAGGTGGATAGTACCTGATTTAAAAGGCATTAGTCTACGCATTGAATTTTGATTGAAGATGAATCCAGAGAGGTAAAACAACACCAACATCGTTTAAATTCACCTATGATGGAGGTGGTGAAAAAGGAAATCTTGAAGCTTCTTGATGTTATCCCATTTCAGATAGCAATTGGGTAAGTCTGGTCCAAGTAGTTCCAAAGAAAACCAGGGTAACTGTAATAGAAAATAGTGATGGTTAGTTAATACCCACTCGTGTTCAAAATGGGTGTGGAGAGTTTGTATAGATTAGAGGAAGCTAAATTTGGTTACTTGAAAAGTTTATTGATCAAATGCTTGAAACCCTTACAGGTAAATCTCACTATTGTTGTTTAGATGGTTATTCAAGCTATCATTAGATTTTGGTTGCACCAAAGGACCAAGAAAAAAAAATTTCACGTGTCCATTCAACAGTTCTGCCTATCGAAGATTGCCATTTGGGTTGAGTAATGCACCAACGACATTTCAAAGTTTTATGGTAAGTATTTTCTCTAATCTTGTGGAAGATTGTATCGAATTTTTCATGGATGACTTTACGATTTATGGAGAATCCTTTGAAACATGCATTATTAACCTTGAGAAAGTGTTTAAACGTTGCATTGAGACTAATTTGATTTTGACTTATGAAAAATGTCATTTTATGGTTTATCAACGCATAATTTTGGGTCATACAGTCTCTTCTAAGGGAATTGAGGTTGATAAGGGTAAGATAGATGTTATAAGATCTTTACCTTACCCCGCGACTGTGCAGGAAGTTTGTTATTTTCTTGGTTATGTAGGATTCTATCAATGATTTATTAAAGATTTTTCGAAGATTACTTAACCATGTGTAGACTGCTAAAAAAACATGTGAAATTTGATTTTGATGAACCATGCAAAATTGCATTTGATGAACTAAAGGGATGACTCACTACAGCCACAATCATTTAGCCAACAAAGTGGGGCATTCCCTTCTAATTAATATGTGATGCATCGGATTATACAGTTGGAGTAATTTTGGGTTAAAAAGTGGACAAAGTACCTCAAGTCATTTATTATGCCTCTATGACACTTAACGATGCTCAAAAGATTTATTCCACGACGGAGAAAGAATTTTTTGCTGTAGTTTTTGGGTTGGAAAAATTTCGGTCTTACCTATGGGATACATGAGTTATCCTTTATTTAGACCATGTAGCTCTGAAATATTTGGTGACTAAGAAAGAAGCAAAACCAAGATTAATTTGGTGGATCTTACTCCTACAAGAATTTGAGTTGAAAATATGCGACAAGAAGAGAGCTGAAAATTTAGTGGCCGATCATCTCACCTAGATCACTCCAACCAATACATCTGAAGTTTTCCAAGTTGAATTTCCAGATGAAAGTCTCTTTGCAATTCAACAGGTAATTCCATGGTTTACTGACATAGTGAATTTCTTGGTGACTAAGTCCTTGCCTAGTGATTTATCTAGAACTGAAAAGGATAGAATTAGACGAGAGGCTAAATATTACATATGGGATGAACCTCATCTTTGGAAATTTTGTTTCGATCAAATTATTAAAAGGTGTGTTGCAGATGATAAAATTCCTTTCATATTAAATTTTTTATATTCACACTTTAGACCTAAAAGAACAACTCGTAAAATTCTTGAATGTGGTTTATTTTGGCCTAAATTATTTTCGGATACTTATATGTTTTGTAAGTCTTGTAATTGTTGCCAAAGAACAGGTAATATTGGGGTGAAAAGATCAAATGCCACTTATAAATATCCTAGTATGTGAAAATTTTGATATATGGGGAATTAAATTTATGGGTCCTTTTCATCATCTTTTGGTAAGACTTATATCATTTTAGTTATGGATTATGTGTTGAAGTAGATAGAAGCAAAAGCTACTCATACAGATGATGCTAAAGTTGTAGTCAATTTAGTCAAATCTAACATTTTTGTTAGGTATGTAATACCTCAAGCTATGATTAGCGACAGAGGAACTCATTTCTGCAATAAAATTGTTGAAACATTGATGAAGAAAGATGGTGTTTCACATCATATTTTGACTGCATATCATCCGCAGACGAATGGGCAAACTGAAGTCCCTAATCGAAAAATTAAATCAATTTTGGAAAAAATGGTGAATCCGAATAGAAAAGATTAGAGCTTACGTTTGGACGATGCCTTGTGACCATATCAAACTGCTTACAAAACTCCAATAGGCATATCGCCGTACAGGTTAGTTTTTAGTAAATCTTGTCATTTTCCTGTGGAAATAGAATATAAAGGCTACTAGGCTGTGAAGTAGCTAAACATGGATCCGATAGGGACTGTTAACAATAGGACGTTGCAATTGCAAGAGTTAGAAGAGAGCCTCAGTGACAAAACTAAAACTTTGAATGATAAAATGATTTTAAGGAAGCAATTTTCAGTAGGACAAAAAGTTCTTTATCATTCAAAAACTAAGTTATTTCTAGGAAAATTACGATCTCACTAGCTTGGACCATTTATTGCTACTAATGTATTTCCTCCTGGTGTGGTAGAAATTCAAAGTTTAGACACTTCTAAGGTGTTTAAGGTTAATGGAACCCGCATGAAACCACACTATGAGAATTCTCCAATCTAGAATGTGGAAGAGATAGAGCTAATCGCTCCAATCTATCTCTAATTAGGTAAGCCGATAAACACATTCAACTAATGACTTAAAAGAAGTGCACTTAGAGATAGCCAAAAAATTTCATGTTCAATTTTAATTTTGTTTTTCAGTATTTTTCTTTTTAAATATTTTTAATTTGTTTTGTTTTTAGCTATCAATTTTATTCCATTCCCTTTAGTATTTTTACATATCAATATTTTCAATTCTAGTTTAATTAAAAATAACAATAAAATGTTTTTTCCTGCCCAAACACTACCATCCCACCCACCCACGGCATTTCACCCATTCCACTTTCATTCACCTACTCTATTTTCATTCACCCATTGCCAATTTATCCAACACCTATACTATTCCAATGAAAACCTTTACCCTCCTTACCACTGTAACCAATGCCACCTACCACTCCACATTTTTGTTGGCTTTGTGCTCTTATTTTGGTGATTTTAGATCTGTCAAGTTCCAGAGCTTGGGACCATGACACGCAAGAAGAACGACTCACGCCAGTTAGCTTCACCAATCCTAATATTGGTTAACACCCAATGATATGTGTTTAATTGTTGATAAATTTAATTATTTACACTTAGCGATTAATGATACGAAAATATTTAAAATACTCACTTTAATTCATATATGATTTTAGGTACAATTTGGAAGCAAAGAAATTAAAGTGAGCTGAAAGTGCTGCATTTGGGTTATTTTCTAAAGATCAATTTTTACTTGTCTTCATGAAGCAAGAAAAAGAATATCAAAAGACAAGAAAATTGGAATAGAGAGAAGAAGAAAAATTTTAAAGCAAGAAGCCAAAGGAAACAGCAGCACAAAACAATAGTGTACAGAAGCAACTATGGGAAGGAACGATTGCGTTTCACGAAGTCGTCCTATGTTTGTGGAAACGTAGACAGTCGCGTTAAACGTAGCGCGAAAAGGAGCAGACTAGGGAGGTGTGAAGAAGGGCCCCCCAATGTTTATTTGTCAAATTGACGCTATAAGAATAAGGCGGCATTACGGGGTGAAGAAGCAGCTGCGTCTTCGGTGAGGCTTGCGTGAGAGTCTGCGTTTAATGTAGTTTTCTATGTTAAACACAGACGAGGATTTAAGTGAATAGGGCGTGGACCAAGAACTCACACATTAAATTGTCCCATCAGTTCCAATAGAAAGGCGACTGTGAAAAGCAACAGTGAGAGGCTTGGTGCTGCGGTTAGGCATGAAAGGGGTCTTCAACTAGGGATTGAAATGGGGGCTGAAGCATTTTTTCAGGATAGACCTATAAAGGGCTAGAAGTCCCGACGTCGGTTCAGAGGTGACATGGACACCGATGACCCAGGTTAAGTATTTTTTAATTATTTTGTCGTTTCTTTCTCTCATTAGGAATTGATTGTGTTATCCTATATTAATTGATTTGGGTTTTGTGTATGGATAATCAGATTTTTGTTATTGTTTGGTTATTTGTGTATGAACTCATTGAGTATTGTGAGATGATTTTAATGCGTTCATTGAATCATTAATTGCAAACCCATTGCTAGAATTTTGATATAATCCGTAATTGTTATATTGAAATTCATGTGTAGCGACTAATGATTCATAATCATTAGGGATAACATAACCTAGCTTAAATGGTTGTTGCCTTGATTAGTTAGTTTTCCTAGTTCGTAAGTACTACCTAATTAAATCTAGAGATCGTATCCTAGGTTATTCGGTGGTTAGGTTTAATTAACGATTGTATCTTGATTAAACAAAACCTAAGGGAAAATTCGGGTTAATTATTAACTTACGATTAATACTAACTAGGAGAGGTTAAAGAACATCAAATTAATAAAATATGCTTAGTTAGGATGTAGGTAGAGATTGAACCAAAGAATTGGGTCCTTATCGAATTCCCCACTTTTATCAATTTTTTGAATGTTTTCTTTAATTTGTTGTTATTAGTTAGTTTCATTTTATTTTCTTCTTTCAAAAACAAAACCCCCCATTAAACCTAAACACTAGTTAATTTCATTTCATAAACTTTACACACACTCTCTATGGGATCGACCTAGACTCATCACTACTATAGTAGTAGGTCTAGATAATTTTATTTTGACTAGTGTAACGACGCGCAGTCAAATTTTGACACCGTTATCGGGGAGTGCGGTGTTTTAGTTTTTGTTTGTGATTTAATTAGTGTTTTGTATATATTTTTTCGTAATTAATTTCTTTTCTATTATTTGGTGATCTTTTTTTTATGTTTGAAAAAAAATCGATATGGATGGAAGTAATTTCTTTTATAACTCATATTCTTAATCTTATAACAATGTTTGGACTGATTAACCTAACTTTTGTTATGGATGGGATAATCATTAGAATTACTTCCACGATAGTTTGCAGGACACACAACAATTCTCATACAGACTAGAAGCTTCCTATCATGACTCCGAACACAAAAGTACTTTACGTTTTTTTAAGATTAGGATCGGAATTCTTGGAAGAATTTTTTACGAAAAAATAACAGTTTCTTTCTTTGATTTGGCACCTCGATGTCGGCTCTTCGTCACTTGGGGATGTAGTATGTTCTAAGGGTTAGGCTGTTCGCCCATTAAAGCATTAAGTGAGCTGGGTAAGAAAGATAGGTATTAACAACTCATCCATTTTTCTTTCTAACGAAAGAATTGGGTTCAAGGGACAAATGGATTTTCCATCTCTGGAAGAGTTGAATAATATTTTGAAAGCTAATACTTTTCAAATGCAGCAGAATACTTTACAATTCCAGAAGGATGGAGGGCAATTTCAAAAAACACACATGGTCTAATGCCTAAGATTCAGAGAGCCAATGCGATTCAGGTGTATCTCTAGAAGAAGCTAAGAATCTTGCTAACAATTTGCAATTTCTATAGGATACGCAGCAATTTCAACAAGATATGCAACAACAATCACAAGAATTCTGACAAGAGACAAAAGCAAACTAACAGAGGATGGAATACCTAATGGGTCAGATGGCAATAAGCCTTGATCACCTAGAATCGCAGAGCGAAGAGGAGTAGCCATATCAACCCAAGGTGTACCCAATGAACGTTTGTGCGGAAACTTTGCAAAGTGATGAGGAGCTTGAGAATTTTAAGGTTAACCCTCAATGAATTGTTTATGTTGAAGAATTGAGAAGGAGCTCGAAGCCGAAAAGGAAACATCTTTTAGCTCAGAGGTAAGTACTGAGTCTATGATTATTTTTTAAACTAACTCCTTACCTTTACATAACAGATTGGAGGAATTAAATGATGAAGAAAAAGGTGAAGAGAAGTTCAAAATATTTCTGGAGTGTATGGACTCAGTTGAGATTAAGAATCTGAGGATAGGGAGACACTGAATGAGGATGATAATTAACTAAGGCCCTATCCAGAACTACCTCGCGTGGAAGTGGCGCTAACTGTAATACCCGAAGATAACAATTTTGTCACGTGAGAAGTAGAAGGAGTCGACCCAGCGACCCTAAACCAAGGAGCTTCTTGGGAGGCAACCCAAAGGAAGTAAATTTCTTTTCCTTTACATTTCCACATTACTGAAGTGAATCACACATTAGTAAATGATAATCAACACACACAAGAAGGGGGGTTGAATTGTGTTATCTTTTTCGTTAAACCCTTCTTCTAAAAAAATTGTTTAATTCAGAAAAAATTTTGTACTTCAAAGATTCTTTGAAAACTTGTGTTCTTTGAGAGTTAAACTCGCAGTAAGTAATAGAGAGAGTAAAGAGAGTTGACACAGTCGTTTTATACTGGTTCATCCCAAACCGTGGGCTACGTCTAGTCCTCAGAAATCCTTCTGAGATTTCACTATCTTCAACAGTTTACAAGTATTCTTTCAATGAGCCTCTTCAGGTCT
>JAOQMR010000009.1:3507198-3528249 GCA_027563865.1 Erythroxylum pelleterianum | reverse complement strand
TCTAATTATTGCGCTAAAATCCTAAATTTATATAACAAATCCTCTATTCCTCTAAAATAATTTAAAACCCTAAATTTTGACAATGCTAATTGCAATTAATTATAAACAATTCTATTTCATAAGGAAAAAGTATCAGGTTCTAACAATATTGAACTTTGCACCATATCTATGACTCTCTTATTGAACCCATTATATGGCATCTTTGGGCTTTATCTACCCTCTATATTTTTCTTATTGCTTTATCTCCTTTACATGTTTACCAACATTTAGCCAATCTTTCTAATGTCAGTTCTCTATTGTGGACATTCTTGGAGTTGTTCCAGTCATTTCCCAAGTGATGTATCCAATTAGGTCCGATACTCAACAGATACCAATTATGAAGTATTCCCCTAGTTGAACAAAAAGCTCATTCTATCTTCATCATTCACTGTCTTTATAACATAACTGAAAATCGTTATGTTTATACCATTAATCATTTTTAGATCTGTAGGACCTCCATTGTCTGGCCAAAAAACTAAAAAGATATAATGCATGATCATTATTAATATTTATATTAGTTTAATCATCATTCACTACAACAAAACTGGCTTTTAGCCACTTTTTTTATGATTGTTTGAAAATTATAGCTAAAAGTCATGTTCTGGTGACGATTTCCAAATTCATCATCAAAAGTGAAGGTTTTTGCCACGTTTTTCATTATTGTCACATAATTCGTGAAATATTGAGCCTTTGGCGACGATCCCCATAGTTGTCATAAAAAGTTCAACTTTTGGCAGCAAAATTTAAAAAAAATGTAACCAAAAGTTTATATTAAAGATTTTATATCTTATGTATTTTTTAGGGGAATTTTGATGAATTTTTTTTGATAACATTCTTAAAAATAATAATGTTTAAAACATAATTTTTTAATGGTAAGTGTGCTTAATAATCTTAAGGTTAATTATAATTGACATTTATATGATTTTTCTTATTTTCTTCATTTGCCTTCTTTACAAATTTGTTTAAATACCTAATGCATTCAAAACCATTTCAATTTGACTAAATATATATATTTATACACAAATTATTTTTTAATGATGCCTATCGCACATAATAGTACACCTCTGATCGTAAAATATTTCATGAAAATATAATGAAGCATCTAAAAATTGTAAAATGATTTCAAAGTTTTAAAGATATTGTTGAAAAACAAATGATAGGTAACTTAAAATTTGAAAAATAAATATTATTTGGATATAAAAGATAAACATGCCTAAAATTTTAATTTAATAAGATCAAAATATAATAATTTTAAATTAACTATTATTCTTAATCATTAATATTTATTAACAAAAAATGATAATACATATAAATATTGAAATATGATAAGCAATATAATATAATGATATATGGTAAGTAGTAAAAGATTTTAATTAGAAGTTTAACAATTCTTACACATACATGTTAAATAAATAAAATTTTATGCTTATTCCGTCGAAAAGGAAAATAAATAATTATTTTTTAGGTTCCAGGCGACATAAGACTCGGTAGAAGAGGTAAAGTAGTTTCCTATGTTTGGATTCCCAAGAAGGGTCCTTGCACGTTCGAAGGCGTCAATTGAAATAGTCAAAGATCTTCCCTCAGGTATTGCGTTATTAACACCATCTTCTAACAACTTCTTGGGTTAACTAAACTAGCAGAAGATACAGTAAATGAATCCCCAAATATAGTATGGATCACTGAATTAGATGAACTACATGTACGATACTTTTCATTTAAGAAACAATTAGTATATAAGTTAAATAGCTAATTAAGTCAAACGATATAACAAACCCAAATTCAAGCAAATACATACCTGATTGAACAGACATAGTAATTGGAATCAACAAATGTTCTAAACCAACTAATTTCTTTAATCCTGTACCAACCATTGGGTCATTACTAACGCCTCCATTTTCACTTACGTTATTTTGAATATTTGAGGAAGCCTTACACAACACATAGTATATGCGATCAAATGTTCATTTGATAGCTTCCTAATAGAAAATGAGATACAGATAATTGAGGAAGAGGGTAATTCAAATGATACTAAGAAACTTGAAGAAGAAGATCGGCCATTGAAGGCAAGTAGTGATTCGACTTTGATGAGGAGGTTAGTTGTTTATCAATTTGTTCTTCATAAGGGAGAATTTTGCCACATTCCTCTCACTAGAGCTCATTTCTACCATCATAAACTAGTTTTCACGTCAACATTTCGTGATGAATTAATTTTAAGAGTTTTTTTAATGAAAAGTCAATTTAGCATAAAATTCAATATGTTTAATTAAATTTTTAGTAATCAAATCCCATCAATTCTTAGGGGAGAATGAACTAATCCAAAATTGAATGGAATTTTACCATACAAATCCTAGCAACAAAAAGAAAAGATCATTCCTTTTTATCGACATTAAAACAAATCTCATTCCTTTCTATCGACGTTAAAACAAACCTTCTCCTCATCAACTTCTTGTTTATTATGATAAAAAACAACATAGATCAAGTCCAATGTTAGATTTGAACTGATTCTCTTCTTGAAGATACACTTAATCCGATTGATGAATACTCAGGAAAAGCTTTTGTATGTTGAACATGTAATATAAGGGCTTAAGTTACATACATAATAACAAATTTGTGGAAAAGATCATAAAAGAAGAAGCAAACCTAGAGAAAGTTAAGAGAGAGAGAGACGAGGAAGATAGGAGAAGAGTTTTGGCTAAATGTTGAAAATAGAATAAAGTACATAACATCCCTTCTGGAAGTTAAATCATCAAATAGTTGGCAGACTTTCCTCAAAGAAGCATTAAATGTGGGAAAAAATGTCAACCTATATACAACCAACAAAAAAACAAAATTGACCATTTTCTAAACACAAACACAACGCATACAACAAAAACCTATACAGCATAAGAAGAACACAAATCCCACATAAAATTCAAAACATAGTAGAAAAATAGGGCATAATAAAAGGAGGGTTCTTGAAAATAGAAAAGAAGAATAGTACTAACACAAGACATAACATTTTTTTATGGCGACAACCGTAAAAGACAAAGACCACAGAGAAGATGATGCTTCTTTAGAAACACGACGACTAACACAAAAATCAAGAGAGCTTCATTTTTGTGTTAATACCCTAGTAGAAAATGACATCGTTTTTTTGTTAAGCAAAACGACACCATTTTCGATTAATTCAGAAGAAATATACTATTATGTGACGATTCATATAATCATTGCCTAATGGTTCCCCATTATCATTTGGCTTGACCTTTATAGATTAAATTATATAAAATATATACAATTTTAATAAGAATACCAATTTTATATATAATAAATACAGAATTATGATTAAATAGACTCATATATTACATAAGTAAGATATGAGAAAAATTATCTATCATCTAATGCATTCATGAATCATTATACTATTTACAATTATTATCTATAAATTCATATAAAATTATTTTAATTACCATATATAATTATATTTATTGCAATATAATTAAAAATAATTACAATATATTAAAAAATGTAAATGAATATTACATATTAATATCATATTCTTAAAAATAAAATTTAATATTATGGTCAATGATTGTAAGTATAAAAAGTAATCACGTGGGTTTTAGCATCATGGCGAGAAAGCTACCATGTCCACCTGGTTTTGAGTCTAAGAAGACTTTTGAAGTTGGAGAAAGCTTCACCACTCAAAAGACCAAAGAAGAGCCCAAACTTCCAGACTTTTTTCAAGAAATTAAGAAACATGGCCTCTAATTTGGACTGATGTAAAAATAACCTATTTCATTAAAGAAATGGAAAAATTGGATGATGATATGTCTTGTGTTTAATGATGACAGTGGACCTAGATCCTTATTTGGACCACCATGTCAAGAGATTCTATCTTATCTTTTAGGAATATTATTAGGACCTAGTGCTTTCCAATAATTTTTACTTTTACTATGCACTTTTGTTCTTTACTTTCCATTATTGTACTATGTAAGGTTGTTATTTAAAAGGTGTTTGTTTTGTTCTTCCTTGCTTGGCCTATAAAAGCAAAGTTTCTCTTCCTTCATAATCACATCTTATTCGTGCCATCAATAATATGAAGTATATTTTCTATTTTATGACTTTCTTCTAAGTTTTCTCTATCCTAAAAGCTTAATTCATGAATAATGTAGATCTAGTCATACAGAAAGATAAGTATACTCTACACTTGCCTCTCTTTTGAGGATCCTGTGTATGAGAAAGTCTTTAGCTGTAGATCCTATTTGAGGTCTAAATTATTTAAGATAGGATTGGTCAATTTACATTCCTAAAATACAGGCCTTGAGAGTTGAAGCTCGTGAAGAGAAAAAGGGCTTAGTCTCAACTAGCATAACTAGAATCTCAGCTACAATCAATCCTAGGAGGAGACACTGAGAAATGCTTAAAAGTAGAATTAAAGGATAAATTGGTCTAGTTGACTGTCTCTTGAAAACATATGTGGCTAATATACACTTATTTTTATGATTTCTTTTACTAACTGGTAAGTTTCGAAATATCTAGAAACAGGCATTGACATTTTGATTTCCATTAATAGATAATTTCATATTAAGTTGCAAGTTCCATAAACCTAATCAATATCCTCAATATTGAGCTTTAGGTAATTTATAAATGAGTTAATGGACATGAGATTCAAATGGAGTATTATTAGTATATTATACTGCAAAAACATATTGCAATTGATATCATGTTTATTGGTAAATCTAAGCAGAATATGATCTTATATGTATGAAATAAATACAAATTTTCTATAATATGATTAGCATGTAAAATATAATAAAGTAGAAATCATAATTCATACTTTATAGGTAAGCTTGATTCTTTTTTTATTACTTCCCTTGAAACGTTTCAAAAGTCAACTCATCTCAACTACCATAGTTGCATATGCGTTAGACATCTAATGGTATAACTCTATAATTGTTGTGGAGAGGATTAAATAAGAAGTATTAACTCCTTTAAAGTCTAAATCTATTTATAATAAAATTAGACTTTTAGCAATTTAAATGAAATAAAATTTTATTTTTAATTACTATTTAATGAAAATTAAAATTAATTATAATTAAATACCAATTGGACCTAAATAAGATTCAGTATCTCATATTTAAACATAAAATTTCTCAGATTTTACAGTCAAGTCTAACTTTTTAAAAATTCCTTTTCTCTTTTCAACCCCTTTTTGTATATGACCTATTAAGTTCTTAAATATGTTGACAATGGATATAAATTCTAACCCGAAGGGTATATTTGGTTCAGAGTTTATTAATAGAAAGGAATAAAATGTAATACTATTCTATCGTTTGGGAGGAGAATTTAAAATGGAATGGAGTGTCATAGAAGAGGAAGGTTTCATATTACATCTCGCTTCACTCTAAACAGTAAAAATAAAAAAACCTCTTATTTGGAAGGTTTAGGATGGAATGTAAAATAATAAACAACTTTACACTATATTACATTATAAACTCTTCAATCAAACAATATTTCACTATATTACATTATTAACTCTTCTATCATTTCCAAATAACAATTTTCTATTTACGTTCTTTTCTATTATAAACCATTCTATTACATTCCATTTCATTAAAAACTTTACATCTAACTAAACATAACTTAAATCATATTTAAGATTAAATAAATTAAATTTGTTTAATTCATCTTTAATTTCCTATAACAAAATTTATATTCATATATCAAAATTAGTATGCATTACCACCACCCAAATCATGGTATTACTAAAAGAGTGGTTTAGAGAGAGAGTTTTATAAGATACAAGATAGCTTTAAATAATTATATTATTAAACTTCAACCAACGGAGCAGCTTTAAGCCATAAATCAACATCGTTATAATTTTAACACCATCACATAAATCATCCATTGAAATACTAATTACATCACTCGTCGTGAATGAGAAAGTTCATTATTTCTATACTTTTCAATAAGATCTTAACTTTTCAATAAGTGGATCTTGTGAGTTGTGAGTCACACATTCATGTTTACCTATATAGAATGTGATTACATCTTTTTCTTCTTGGGACGACGAGTTCATTGAAGAATTACTCTTTTCTTTTTTCTTTTCAGAAAATGGAAGTTCGCACCGTAAGTCAGGAAACGGAAACCGTAATATAAGGCATGAGAGGATATCATAAGAACAGAGACAGGAAATGAAACGATATACATAATGGGCTAACAAATCTATGAAAGGTAGGGAGGGAATCAACAGAAGGTCTCCAGACAGTTTTAGGAAGGGAGTGGAGAAGAAGAAGGCAAGGGATTCGGTCTACAAGAGCTGACGGGGTCAATCAACCCCGCTGGATATGGTTCCAACCGACTACTCTTACGTGTTGAAAGTCAAAGTGCTTTAAGTCAGAGATCAAAGTGGGACCCATAATAAAAGTGTTGACTAAAAGCAACACTTTGAGTCTGTCTGTCAGTTTTCCTCTTTTGCCCTTTTCTTTATTTTTGACATTTCACTACTCTATCTAACCACTTTCCACTGCTTTTGGGCCACCTTTTGCTTTCTTTCAACCCACATGGACTCCGTCTCCGGTTCTGATCTGTCCGCCTGATTAGTTCACCTCATCCCATCAGCTTCTGATCCAATCCCACGTTGAAAAGGTTGCATTCTGGTTTCTTCTCATACCGTCGTTCATTGTTGTCCACCATTCAACGAAGAAAGTGAAGCAAACCTGCTTGTAATCAATAAGCACTGACTCACATCATTACTAATTCTAAGGATGATGTATACATACAATCTTACGGTGGGTTGGAAAGTGTATCTCCCATTTCAGAATCTTAAGATAAAAACATATTATATAGTTCATTTCATTTTCTGGGGTGTGTTTTCTTAGTGTATAGGGTGATGTATTAAACAAAGTTTGATACTTTGATGGACCAAAAGTGACCAAGATGTAGAATGGAAGGAAATGAGAAGTGAAGTTTGACAGGTAATAAAAGAGGAAATCCAAAATTTTTCTTACAGAGCAAATGTCATCATCCAAGCATATCTTTCACAACTTCCACATCCCTTCACTTTCTCACCAAAATCCAAATCTAAATCTAAACTCAAAATTTAACACACACTACTATTAGTCTATTACTACTTTACACCTTGGTCTTCTTGTAAAGTCTCAACCCTCCTCTTTTGTTGCCGAGTCCATTGCACCGTTGAGAGACTTGACAAACCCTCCATCTCTTCTGTTTTTCTCCCTCTAAGTTTTTACTGTTGATTTATGGCCAAGGGAAGAAGTGGACTTTCCATTGATTCAGATCTAATCTTCAGTACTGGTAGTGATGGGTTTTTAATTCTACTCAAACCAACTGTCTTAATTCTTTCCCTGAAGATCAACCAGAAACCAAGTGTAACAACAAGAAGCTATTAATTCTACTACAACAGCCACTTGCACTGTTGCTATGATGGATTCTACTCCTACTAGGTCTTCTCCTCCTACCACAACCATCCAATTCCCAGTCAACCTTCACTCTTCTCATGACCATGATCATTCTCCTCTTCCTCCTCTTTCCTCTGATGATGACAAACGGGCGGTCATCCGTGAGACCATGGACTTCTTCGCTGACAATAAAATGCATGTTGATGTAGTTAAGCCCACCAAGGACAAAACCGATGATTTGGAAGACGACAATAGTCGTGGTTTGGAGTTAATCGTTAACGTAAGTCTCCAACAATTAATTTGCCACTTAGTTAATGTTTTGGTTATGCAATTCTTCAATTTCTTTCTTCATTTTTAATCGTATTGATTACTTTTTAGTTCTGTCTATAGACTGGCTTGAATCTTCTGACTACCAATACTAGCACTGACCAATCTGTGGTGGAAGATGGGATGCCTTCAAACATGGAAGATAAAAGAGCTAAGAGTGAGGTAGTCATCAGAAAAAGATGGGATTCATGAATCCATCGATTTCCATTTGATGTTGATACACGTTACTTAGCTACTTGCTATTTTGGGCAGCTGGCAGTTCTACGCGCCGAGTTAGAAAGGATAAAGATGGAGAATTTACGATTGCGAGACATGGCAAATCAGGTTACTAGCAACTACAACACGTTACAGATGCAATTAGTGACGCTTTTGCAGGGCCAAAAGACTTCTGAAACGAATGAAGAACATGGCCAAGAGAAAAAACATAGTGGAAATGGAGTAGTACCTAGAAAAATCGTGGATCTTGGTCTAGCTGCTGCTGGTGCTAATGCTGATGAGCTTTCCCTTTCTTCGTCTGTAAGAAGAAGCTGCGACCGGTCAAGATGCCCCGGAAATAATGCAGAGAATGGGAAAAATAACAAAGAACTGATGGTACTTGATGAAGATAGGAAGGGGTTGGATAGAGGAATCGATCAGAGAGAGGACAGCCCAGATCAAGGATCACAAAGTTGGGGGCCTAGTAAGATTACAAGATTCAATTCCTCCAAAAGCATTGATCAAACAGAAGCCACCATAAGGAAAGCACGTGTATCTATTAGGGCTCGATCAGAGGCTCCTTTGGTACTTTGAATTGTGTATTAAAGAAGTTTATATACCTTTAATCTTTCTTGCACATTTTATGAATTTGAGGAATTTTTTATAGATCACTGATGGATGTCAATGGCGAAAGTATGGACAGAAGATGGCAAAGGGTAATCCATGTCCTCGAGCTTATTATCGGTGTACCATGGCTGCTGGTTGTCCAGTTCGTAAACAGGTAATTGTTCTTTTGATTTATCATATTCTGTTTGAAGTTAAACTACTTATTGTCGTTTTCAGTTAAAGACCAAAAAGTTGTCTACTGCTTTATCTGCTTTTAGCTGTTCGTCAGTACATATCCAGTTGACATTTTGCAAAAGGAACAGATACCATGCTGCTTTTAATGACTATTAATGTTAGATAAAGAACTAGAAGATTTCTAGGATTTCTATTTTAGTGCTGCTATTGATCTATCCTGTGGGAAACCCACGTTTGGAAAGCTGTTTTAAAGCCCATCTTTGAGAAAATTGTCAATCATGGCATACCTCTTCCGACTCCTGGATTTGAAGCGACATGTGAAACCTTTTTAACAGGTACAAAGATGTGCAGAAGACCGAACAATCCTCATAACAACATACGAAGGTAATCACAACCATCCTTTGCCACCGGCAGCCGTGGCAATGGCATCAACCACTTCATCGGCCGCAAGAATGTTGCTGTCAGGCTCAATGTCTAGTGCTGATGGACTGTTGAACTCAAATTTCCTCACCAGGACTCTGCTCCCATGCTCCTCTAGCGTGGCCACCATTTCAGCTTCAGCTCCATTTCCTACAGTCACACTAGACCTAACACAGAATCCGAGCCCTTTACAGGTCCCTAGGCAATCAACACAATTCCAGGTTCCATTTCCAAACTTTGCTGAAGCCCCAGCAGCAGCATTGTTACCTCAGATTTTCGAACAGGCACTTTATAATCAATCAAAATTCTCTGGTCTACAAATGTCTCAAGACATGGAATCTAACCAACTAGGTCAGCCATCACAGCTAGCAGCAACGCAGCTGACTTCGTTGGCCGATAGTGTAAGCGCCGCAACAGCCGCCATTACGGCGGATCCTAATTTCACTGCAGCTCTAGCGACAGCGATTACGTCAATAATAGGTGGTTCCCACCCCAAAAACACCAGTGGTACCGCCAACGTTAGAACTACCAGCAACAACAACGGAAAATTGACTTCAAGCAGTAACAATAATAATGGAAGCAATGCAATTCCCAGTTCAAGTATTCCAGGGAAATAAATGATTGTGGATTTTCTTTTTAACCTCTGCTTGTCACTGTTTCAGCTGGCACCTTCTTTGGCTACTTTCCTGGAGTAGAAAAAACAAATATATACATGTTCATTACTTGATTCTTTTTCCTTTGGGATATGAATTAATCGCTATTCTTTGTTATTTCAATAAATTCTTTTCAATTTTACTCCGATATAAATCAACTAAAACAGAATACGAGTGAAGAAGAATAGATATAAGAAGGCTATTTAGTTGGTCTACTTCAACATGGTCCCTGGATTTAGAGAGAGATGTTTTGTATTCATTTAAGGGCTGTCAATGGCTTTTCGTAAGATTGTGTGCGTGTGGCATGTAGGCAGTCTTAAATCTGCTTGTAGTTGAGTATAATGCTTTACATTTATTGTTATGGAGATTCATGCCTGTGGTGTTAAAATACTGAAGCAAAATATTTTCAGAATCACCCATTGAGAAATGAACAAGATTCAGTTCTACAATTTGAGATTAGATTCACAGGCCCGCTTGCAAAATATATTCTTCCCAACATTGAAATTAAGACCCTGAGCTTGAACTAACAAGCTATGCCTTTCTACTGTATTTAGTCTTTCCCTGCTTGTTGGTAAAATAACATATTGCTGCTTCTTGCAGTTATCTTATTTTTGGGTGCTTGTACAAAACCTCCACGTTTGTCAATGGTTACAGAATACATGGTGGTTCTGCCAGATTTTGCTGAGACTAGACGTTGTTATTCGGATCCATGATCCTGTGCGACTTCAGTTGTTGAATACCTGCAAAACAAGTAAGGCACACCAGGGGTTGTTTCCCGGGAGGCCCTTCTGACGCTCAAGTTAGTCTTTTTGAGAAGGTTTTGATCGTTGAGAGAATAGAGAAAACTAAGGTTGTAGAGTTGTATCTGTATCATGGTGAAATTGTACCTTATATATAGGATATATGCTAGGTTTAGGTCTTTACGTAGATCTCTACGTTTGCATGGGAGACTAACACCTATAAATGAGCTGCGGATGAATGGTCCCGGACTTGGACCTGGGTCTGGCATAGCCGACCCAACCATAAGCCCCCTACTCCTCGAGTCTGATCCAAGAGAAGGGTCAAAGGAGTACAAAAGGATTGTGCGGTTCGTCTTCGTGACGACTCGCGATTAGGCTGGTCGATTGGGAATCGGCACTTTATGCGCGATAGGCCTTACTAGGCCGGAGAACCGATTGGGCTTCTGTGCTTAGTGCGCTACCGCTTGACCGAGGACAGGACGATCGGTCAACTCGCGTTAGGGATGGGAGATCGATCGGCTCACGCCGAGACAGGGCGGTCGATCGGTCGTCAATGTCTGGTCATACGCTAGGTTTAATTATTACTTGACGATACGTATCTTCTGAGCGCCATTCAAAATTTAAATTAACTGCCGTGCAGCTGTCATGAACTGTCATGCGTCCTTTCGACTGTCACGCCGCTTCGGGCCTTTTGACAACCCTAGTTCATCATAGCTCAAATTCTGCCGCGTGTTCGATATCGATTGGTACTCCTGCGCAGCTATCACCGCTATAAATACTGGGATCGGCAGACTGTCAGTTTTCTTCACGCGTATTTGATTCTCCGGCTTTTATTCTTCTTCATTCTCGTCTTTTGCAGTTACCGGAGTTTTCTCTCAATTGCCGTTCCAATCCCAAAACTCAATCACTAACTTAGGTATGTCGTTTTTCCTCTTCTCATCCTATAAATTTTCATTTTGTCATCATGTCGTCCACTAGCTCTAGAGACGAACTTAGACTTAGGGTCGAAGCCAGTTCCCCCTCTCCATCCGTCGAGAGGACTTTAGAAAGTGTTGGTGTTGGGCCGCTGGGGACAACGGCGGAAACAGTGGAAGCGCCGGAGGCTGGCGGGAATGAGGCGCCGAAAACAGGGATAACTGAGGAAATTGGGGCTAGTACTCGGAGAGACGGGCAAGTCGTTGAAAGGCCACCGGCTGACCCATCGACAATGACCGAGAGGGAATTGTCCCGGTTGGTTGTTAAGAACAATATCCATGTATCCTGGGGAACCAGACTGGCTGGTAAAAACGAACGGATTCATAGCAGTGCAAATGGCTATCTCGCTGTTTCAGACAGCTTTTTCTCGGTCGGAGGTATGAAGCTGCCATATGCCCCAATTATTGACGATATATGCGACATCTATGCCTTGAGGCCGAGCCAAATTCCCCCGAACGGCTGGAGGTTCATTAACGGGATGGCCCTATTGTGTCACCATTTCCGGCATCCGCCCTCGGTCAGCATTATGCGTCATTTCTTATGAATAAACCAAAGCTCGATTGCTGGGGCCGGGGTTCCTCACTTTCAATACAGGGACGCCCGTTATCGTCCTGCCGGAAAGGCTTCAGAAGTCCAAGCCTGGAAGACGAAATATTTCTTTGTGAGGCCCCTAGGATCTGCCTTTGAGTCCCTGCCTTGTAGATATCCCTTCGCCGAACGGCGGAACGACACCTCAAACCTGCTCCTTACCAGGGAGGAATGGGAGGTGGTCAACCGCATCAAAGCGCTCGGTCGATACGACTTTAATCACCTCATTCAGGGGTATCGCGGGGGAGCCTCGGCTGATTCCTTTTTACTCGACCCCCCGCCCCAAATTAGCGGGCTAGGAGAAGAAATTGCCCCTTCTGGTTGAACCCTCGTAGTCGAATTGTAGTCGAATTGTTTTCCATATTTATAAGTGCTGGTTTCGATTTCTAATCCGTGCAGCCATGGCAAGGATTGGGGATTTTGCCGGGTTTTCTAGCTCCACTGGAGGCCAGCGTAAAGCTGCCAAGCCTTTAAAGACAAAGGAGCAAGGCAAGAAGGGGGAGGCCAGCGCGGATGCCGTTCAGCCTACTATCCTCGAGCAGGGTGTTGCTCAGCCCACTGTCTCCGGGCCGCCCGCGACACTTGTTCTGGCGACCGCCCCTGAACGGCCAGCGATGATGACCCGTTTGACGGGTGAAAGCCCAGTGGCCATAGAGAAGGAAGGAGAAGAGAAGGAGCCGCCTCTTAAGCGGAAGAGAACCGTGCGGGCTATCGACCGACCGCCCTGTCCCTTGGATAAAGGCAAAGGGAAGGAAAAGGAGAGGGAGAAAGGCAAAAGGAAAGAGGGGGCGACCAGCGCTGGGGAGTGGGTGTCCACTATCCGTCTGGATGAGACCACGTCGATCAGGGACCTCGAGGTGGCCCTTCATATTGCAGCGAAGGTCATCCCCCCTTCGGCCGAGAAGGTTATAGATTCGTTGAACAATGAGGAGCTGTCGGCCCGTCTCATCTGTAGTTGTGTAAAGGATCTAGCATATGCTTTTGCAATACGTCAACGTGTCGAACAGCTGGGCTCGACTTCCCTAACGTTGGATCGGGAGGCGACGGATCTTCGCGAGCAGGTCCGTGCTTTGAGGACTGAACTTTCAGATGTCAAGGAAGAGAAGGATGTCTTACGGGCTCAACTCTCTTCCTTGGAAGAGGAGAAGAAATTTTGGGAAGAGGACAGACAGAGGCATTTTGAGGGCTCAACTCGCTTCGGGCGAGGAGGAGAAGAGCCAGGTGGCCGTGGCGAGGGTCAAGCTGAAGGAAAAATGCAGCGCGCTGTAGCGTGATAACGAGAGTCTGAGGGGTGAGGTGTTCGCTGCCAATTCTATGGCAGAGACGACAGAAGAGCTCCGATCCAAATTCCTTCAGGATTGCCACGAGGCGGTGGAGGCCAGAACAAGGGCTGAGAATTGGTTGAAGGAATTGTGAAGCTCTATCAAGGGGGAAAGAATCCTACAATCAAGCGATGGAAAGAGCGACACTTACAGGGGGAGTGCCATGAGTGCGCTTGCGACTTGGCTCTTTCCATCCTGAAGAGCTGCCACAGCGTTTGCGTTCCTGACGGGTCGGGCCATCCTTTCTTCGAGGATTACACTGAACCGATGATTCCCTCCGGTCTCGTCCTTTCTTTGGAGGAAATGAGGGAGATAGTCGAGCGAGAAAGAGAGGTGGTTCCAGATGAGGAGCTGGAAGCTCGTACGAGGAGGAAGAGCAATCTCACGGGGGTGCCTCTCCGGTTCTTCCTGCAGACTCTGCCGGCCCCTGAAGCTACATTGCCGACCTCCGAGGCTACTTCTTCCGAACCGGCTGTTGGCTCTTCCTCTCCTACTAAGAGATGATTTTCGTTTTTCTTATTTTGAAGCTTACCTAGTCAGGCTTGTGACCAGGGCCGACTTTTTGAAAATAAAAACTTTTTTATTTTTATCCTTTGTTCGCTTCTTAATTCCGCTAGGTAAAAGCCAACTCGCGCTAGTCTCGTATGAGTGATCACTTTTTCGAATAGCATGTGTGTTATTGTCTTAACGATATGGAGATCGAGCGATCCACGGCTTTGGTTCTGGGCGTCTATCGGACGGTATCGAGACCGAGCGATCCGAGATTGTCTTCTCGGCATCGCCTAGTTCCAAGATCTTGTCTTGGCGTGCTGGCCGAGCGATCGTCGAGGTCGGGCGATCCAAGATCCTGTCTTGGCATCGCTTGGTTCCAACATCTTGTGTTGGCGACTTTATCGGAAGTGGTCGATGTTGAGCGATCCAAGATCCCATCTTGGCATCGCGTGGTTCCAACATCTTGTGTTGGCAGCCTTGTCGAATGATGTCGATGTCGAGCGGTTCCAACATCTTATGTTGGCAACCTTGTTGAAAGATGTCAATGTCGGGCGACCTAAGGTCTTGTCTTGGCATAGCATGTCGATGTCGAGCGATCCAAGATCTTGTCTTGGAGATCGCGTGGTTCCAACTTCTCGTGTTGGCAACCTTGTCGAATGATGTTGATGTCGAGCGACCCAAGATCTTGTCTTGGCATAGCATGTCGATGTCGAGCGATCCAAGATCTTGTCTTGGCGATCACATGGTTCCAACTTCTTGTGTTGGCAACCTTGTCGAACGATGTCGATGTCGAGCGACCTAAGATCTTGTCTTGGCATCGCATGTCGATGTCGAGCGATCCAAGATCTTGTCTTAGCGATCGCGTGGTTCCAACTTCTCGTGTTGGCAACCTTGTCGAACGATGTCGATGTTGATTGTTGAGCGACCCAAGATCTTGTCTTGGCTCGCATGTCGATCTCGAGCGATCTAAGATCTTGTCTTGGCGATCGTGTGGTTCCAACTTCTCGTGTTGGCAACCTTGTCGAACGATGTCGATGTCTGTCTGTTTGTCTTTTCGTTCTAGCTCATTTTGGCGACGAGATTCATTTTGTCGAAAAACTTAAAAACTCTTTATTAACGATGACAAAGTCGTGGGCCATTAAAAAACCTGACTGGCAAGATCAGGAAAAAGGTACCCACGAATTACATGCGCAAGTGCGTAAGTAATAATAAAATGCTAAACGAAGAAACAAATAAAGCAAGCTTATCTATTGATAAAAATGTAGCTTGGCCCAAATTTGCGAGTTTGGTTCGGTCTTCTTCATCCCGTGCGATCTTTGGCGTCTATTCTGCGGGGGTCCTCATCTTAGTTTCGTCGTCGGCTCTTAGATCGCGAGAGCTTGTTAAAACGACTACTCCCTCAAGCGTCCTTGTTTCCGCTAAGTAGCACTCCCTAGCGATTCTCTGCTGGCCCCTGACAACACCGGTTCCATGTGGGGTTGGGAACTTCATTGCTTGGTAGTAAGTGGAGACGACTACTCTAAGCGCGTTTTGAGTGGCTCTTCCAATTATAGCATTATATGCTCCCACGAACTTGACGACTAGAAATTCAACGCTCTTTTCCGCTTGACATGGCTTCTGCCCGAACTTTACATTCAATAATACCCGAGCGAACGGGTAGGCTAATACTCCTGTTACTCCCTTAATGGGTCCCTCTATTGGCAACAGTCGGTCCTCCGGTATCTCCATCTGCTTAAATGCGTCATAAGAGAGTAGGTCGACCAAGCTGCCTGTGTCAATCATTACTCGCTTGACTTCGCTACCCCCATGTTCAAAGTGACCACTAGCGCATCATCATGAGGACAACTAACACCATCCAAATCAGATTCATTGAATGAAATTATTCCATCATTCTGCTTCTTCTTCTTGGCTACCAAGTCTTCAATGACCTGTCTAGCATACCTCTTTCTTCCTTTAGCAGTCGATCCTCCTGTTGCATTCCCCCCAAAAATCATGTTGATGACCCTGACTGGTCGGTTATCTTGTCATTTGGAATTTCTATCATCTCTCGCCCTGGACCGAGCTCTCGTATCTCGTCGGTCATCAGTATTCTTATACTGCCTCCCCCCATCGTTCATGTCATTTTGCCTCCCAGGCCTTCGCCAGTTGTCGGGCCGACCGGTCCTACCCCTATTATCTCGATCGGCAGTGTTTCCGTACTTCAAAAATCTACCCAACCTTCCCCATTGGATGAGGAGTTCGATTTCGTTCTTTAAATGCCAGCACTCTTCCGTGTCGTGACCGACGTCTCTATGGAAACGACAATATAAAGAAGGATCCCTCTGGCTCGGGGGAGCTCTCATTGCATGGGGTTCTTGAAAGGGCTCCCCTCCGGCTTTCATAACTTCCAGTACTTCCGCATACCGCCTGTTTAGTGGGGTGAAGGACTCGCGTCGTTGGTCCTGTCGATCGATCAGCTTTCTCCAGCTAGATCGATTCCTCTGCCGTTTATGTGAATCTTCAGCTCTGCCGCTCGGCTCGTGGTCGTCTAATCTTCTCTTCGTGTTCTTCAACACTTCCTCCAACTGAATATATTTATTTACTCGATTTCTTATCTCCTGAACAGATCTGGGTTGGTCGAGGGCCAACGACTTCTTAAACTCCTCGTGCCTCGTGTTATTCATAAGGGCGGCCAATATAGACGAGCAGGTGAGATCAGGAACTTCAACGGCTTTATTGTTGAACCTAGTGATGAACTCCCGCAAACTTTCGTTTCGTCCCTGGGTCAACTGCATCACCTCCAAAGCGGTCTTCTGAGGCCGTTTACTAGTAGCAAATTGGTTGAGGAACAACCTCTTAAAATCCTCAAAGCAAGCTATGCAACTCGGGGGTAGACTATTGAACCATCATCGAGCTCCTTCTTGAAAGGCAGTACAGAACGCCTTACACTGAATTACATCTGGGATGCAATGTAGGTTCATCATCGACTGGAAGTGTTACAGATAATCTAGGGGATCAGTCTTTCCAGTATACTTTTCAGGCGTTGGTATTTTGGTACCGACTGTAGGAAGGCTATCCAAGATCTCCGGAATGAAAGGAGAGCTATACGGGGTGAGCGTTCGGCCCGGGTGGGAATTCATTGCCAGATTGAGTCGATCGTCCACAATTTTTTCTAAGGCTCCAGCAGAATAGCGATCGGCCATCATGCCAATCTGCCGAGCGGGGGTTTGCTGTTGTTCCGGCCGAGATTGCAAGATTTGGCAAATCAATAGATCAGCCGCTTCCTCTATCTGTTTTTGGGTGAGGGGGGTTTGTTATGGTGTAGGAGGATTTGTGTCCAGGGGCACTGGGAGTTAAGGTACGAAGTGACCTCAGCGTTATCCTCCAAGGCTACATTCTGTTCTTCCTAATCTTGGTTGTGAAGCTGTGGTCGATCAGGCGGATGCGAAGATTGAGTATGGGATTCTTGATGCGGTGGCGGGTGAGTGATGGGTAATTGCAAACCCATCTGTTGCAGCGCAAGAGTCATGACGGTGGCCATATCAGGATTGGCTGCTGCCGCCTGACTGATCTGTGTGGTTCTGAACGTGGTTCCCTAATGTCGGGCCCCACGGTGGGCGCTAACTGGTTCTGCCAGATTTTGATGGGACTGGATGTTGTTATTCAGATCCATGACCCTGTGCGATTTCAGTTGTTGAATACCTGCAAAACAAGTAAGGCATGCCGGGGGTTATTTCCTGGGAGGCCCCTCTGACGCTCAAGTTAGTCTTTTTGAGAAGGTTTTGATCATTGAGAGAATAGAGAAAACTAGGGTTGTAGAGTTGTACCTGTATCATGGCGAAATTGTACCTTATATATGGGATATATGCTAGGTTTAGGTCTTTACGTAGATCTCTACGTTTGCATGGGAGACTAACACCTGTAAATGAGTTGCGGATGAATGGTCCCGGACTTGGGCTTGGGCCTGGCACAACCGACCCAACCTCATGGAAATGAGGTCCCTGTATTATTTAATCCACTTGAGCTATCAAAAGAACAAGCCTAGTTGGCGGAGAAGGTTAAAGATGCTGCGGGATATATGCTGGTGTGTTCCCCACACATATTACGATGATATGCTGCTTGTAGAGCTACTTGCAGAAACCTAGTTACGACACTAGTGATTTTCTGTGGTCTATGTTGGATTAGTCATTTGTTATGTAGGGAACGTGATAAAATGGTCTGTAGGAAAGGAATCACCAATTTTTCTTGATTTTATACTTGTTGAAGAAAGAATCAGTAGTCTCAATCCTGATATCATATTTTAAATTCCTTCACATGTTAGGGTGTAACTTAGCAAGCTTTTGTCGACTGCCATCCTCATCTTTTATGTCTAGTTCGTGATAGAAGCCCTTCTAAATGTCACTTACTATTCTCTTAACCCTTCATGTTACTTTTTTCAGATATGTTTTTTGAATACAATAACAGATATGGTTTTTGTTTGAAGATAGGAAAGGTCTTTGGATGCGGTGGGTTCATACAATAATATTGCGAAGGCATAATTTTTGGAGTGCTCAGCCTACCTATAATAGTTCTTGGACTTGGAGAAAGATTTTATCAGTTCGGGACAAGTTGTGTCATCAATTCATATTGAGGATTGGAAATGGTATGTCTACTCTTTTCTGGCAGGAACCTTGGCACCTGCGTGGCATTCTGAAGTCCCTGTCCACACCGAGGGAGATCAATGGATTAGAGCTCTCGCTCATAGCACATGTTTCTAAAGTGATCATTAGTGATACCTGGAGTTGGAGTGAGGTATCCATGGACCTTCTTAGATATCTGGCTCCCCCAGCTTATCTCCCCAATAGTTCCTCTCCAGATTGTTTGGAATGGTTAGCTAGCCCTACTAAGCGTTATACCAATGTGTCAGCCTACCAAATATAGCGTACTCCTTTACCAGTAGTCCCTTGGTATAAACTGGTCTGGTCCAAATACAATACTCCCCGATGCTCCTTTACCTTGTGGCTTGTTTTCTTGCAGAAGTTGCCAACCTGGGACAAACTTTCCTTTCTCTATATTCCTAACTATTGTTCCTTGTGCCTCTCAGCAAATGAATCCATAAACCACTTATTCTTTGACTGCCCTTCTCCAAAACTATTTGGGACCATTGTCTTTTTCATTTCAACTTGGCCACTATCAACCCCTCTAATCTTTCAACTATTTTGTCTTGGTTCTTAGCTGCTTCAGTCATCCCTTATTTCCCTTTACTTCTCTCCACTATTGTTTACCACATTTATATAGAACGTAATACCAGAACCTTCAAGAATAAAGCCTTGGCGAAGGAGAGAGTGCTTTCTGGAGTAATCTCCCACGTTAGGGACCTGCTCAGCCTATACATCGAGAGGAGGTAATTAGATTAGTACTTTCTTTATTTTGCAGGTTTATTGCTTAGGTTTTTTCTAGGTTACTGCGGTCGAGGTTCTCTTTGGATTGTCCATGCTTACCTGTCAATGAGGTGTAGCACAACTATTTCTTGGTGGCAGTTTTTTTCCAAGCCATTCCGGGGCTTTGACTAGTTATGATTGTCTCAGTTTCTTCATGGTTTGCTGACTATGGGTTGGAATTGCTTAGTTTGATTTGGTTTCTCCTTGGGTCATGTATGCCTATTTATTTGGTTATCATTCTTGGTGTTTATACTGCTAATTGGGTTTTGGGTCGCCTTCCCATTGCTTGGTGTTTCCCTTTTTTCTTATTTTGGTTTGCATTGCGATTAGCTGTTTCTTTAGGTGGATGAGCCTTCAGTGGTTTAGACTGTGAACTTTTGTACATATTTTTGCTCATTTATTTATTTTTCTAATTTACCAAAAAAATACTTTTTAAAAAAAAAGAAATGAAATTAATTAATAATAAAGAGAGTCATACAATCTATAACACAGGGAAATACCCTTAACTAAGTAACCTTAGGATATGAGATTTAGAGCAAAAAACAATAAGGGATTATATGTTGCAACGTTAACGCTATATGCGTCATAGGGAGCAGATGCTTAAACTGCAATTCAGTTGTAGTTTCTTCAATAAAACGAGCTCACAAATTTCAGCGATGATCATAGATATCAAAGTTGCTTTGGCTGAGGATTTGTTGGCAAAGCGTCTAAGATTCCTTTCTCTCCAAAGCATATAGATACAACCACCCAATACGATAATGTGAATTTGGTGATCTGATTTTGAGGGATTGTGTTGAGTTGAGATTCAAAATGTAATATCAGTGAGAGAGACCCCTGGATCATTCCATAAACATATAGTAGTGACATAGCCGCAAATAGTTTTGTTGAAAGGACATTCGAAAAGGAGGTGATTCTGTGATTCATCCCACATGGAGCAAATCGGACAAGTTTTGTTCACTTGCAAATATGACATTCTGTCAACGATGGATATATAACTTATTTTGTAAGGCCAACCAAAAGATAAAAGATATTCTCGGGGCTAAAATTTTACTCCATACAGTAGCAGACCATGATACCATGGAGCATTGTCTACGTAACTGATCAAGAATGGTTTTGTTTGTAAGCTTGCTGAGCAGGATATCCTTCCAAAAAAAGATGTCAAATGAATGTGGTGCCAGGGGATATCCTGGCTAAAGATGTTGCAGGCTTTAGAGAAAGTTCCAGGAGTTCCCATTGATGAAAGAGCAAAGTCGAGTGTTTAGTGAATGTAGAGAGGACATTCTCGAGTATTGAGTCAAGTGTATCAAAGGACCCATACATGACCAATTGTCATTACTACTACTACTAGTACTACTAATAATATCACCACCACCACCACTACTACTACTGCTGCTACTATTATTATTATTATTATTATTATTATTATTATTATTATTATTATTATTATTATTATTATTATTATTATTATTCTATAACTAATATTCACCTTATTAATATTGGTAGTGTTAACTTTCTCCTTCTTCATCTTTTTCTTCTTTTTCTTCTTCTCTTTTTTTCACTACTACTACTACTACTACTACTACTACTACTACTACTACTACTACTACTACTACTACTACTTGATCGATTATTTCTGCAAGCGTACAGAATCGTCCTAATACCCGCACAGTGAATATTCTAAAGTCGTCTCCCTCAAGGAC
>JAOQMR010000009.1:3436690-3466056 GCA_027563865.1 Erythroxylum pelleterianum | reverse complement strand
ATATATATACATTTCTCCTTTTTCCATCTTGTTTTTAACCGAAATTCAAACTTCCATAACTCTTTGCACACAAATTAAAAAATTACAAATGATATCTCGTTGGAAAGATCATGAAAAACTCTACAAGTTTCATCAGGACCATAAAAATCAATTTCACCGTTAAGGTTGTCAAAAATCCAATCAAAGCTACTGCCCAGCCAATACCTCTCAAAATAGTGCAGTACTTGTAAATTCAATAACTTTCCATTTCTTCAGTCAAAAATTACACAATAAATGTGCCCAGAAAGATCACAATGTTTTCTACAACTTTCATGAACAACCTACATCAAATTCACTTGCTAACTAGGTCAAACAGTTCAACAAAGAATCTACCCACTGAAATTATCCAATCTGAACAGCAAATTTCAAAACAGTATATCTCCTTGCACAAATGTCAAAAAAATCATACCTTATATCACTAGAAAGATAAAATTTCATACTTCAATTTTCATGAAGGACTCCAAATCCAATTCCATCATTAACAGGCTCAAAACTGTTATGCAAGTTACTGATCAGGGCAGCAGTTAATAACCTAATGCAGGTTCAGTTTTTGAAAACTCATAACTCCCAAATCTGATCTCCAAAAATCACATGCTATATACCATTTTCAAGATAATTGCTTCCTCTACAACTCTTAAAATATCACTCAAGCCAATTCAATTCACAGAAATTGCTAAAATTGCTTCCAATTAGAATGCTCACAAAACTGACACTTAGGCTAGGTTTCACCAAAATGCACAAAATCAGCCAATAGTCAACAGTTCATATCTCCCAATATATAGATCTAAAAATTGCAAAATTAGTGGCAATGGAAAGCTAACTTGATAGGCTTCAACTTTCATGAAGACCATTTTCACTAATTCCATCTAAATTGATCTAGAAAAATCATCAAAACAATTAGGTCATTGTTTCGGTTACTGTTCACACAGACCACAACAGTAACTTTCCAAGCCAAAATTCAACCTCCTAAGGCTAAAATTAGACAACGCCTATTTCACACAAAATTGTAGCCAACAAACTCAAGCTTACTTTGGCACAAACCTCACCTCATTTGCATACCCACACAACTAGTTATGATCAAAACAGTGTAATCGGTCAAAAACCAATTTTCCAGCTTTGGTACTAAACTTAGATCTTATCACTTCCAATGCCAATAACACATCACTAAGCATCCAAATGGACAAGAAATCAGTCACTATATCATTCCTACATTCACTTAGACCAATAGTCAAAATATTTCAGCACTAAACTCTTAATTTCCATGCAATAAGTCATCAAGAATCAATCCAAACTCAAGCTAAAACACTTCAATCATACTACTTCATCAAGTATACTTAAACACACCCTTATACCCAACAATTCACACTATAATTTTCATAACATTAGAGCATCATAAATCATGATTAATGAACAAGAACTCCCATTGAATGCATCTAACAACCATGATTCATTAAAGACATAATTCAAGCTTAAAATAAACCTTACCAATTCAAGCTTTTTCCAACTTCACTCTCTTCAATTCTTTCCTACTACTTTAACTCAACAACTTCTCCACTCTCTTCTAACACCATACAAGTGTAAGTTCATCATAGAAAGGAAGGAGCTTGGTTGCATGAAGAAGGGCTCTTGAGTTTGGAGGAAGTATGACTTAGGAAGGAGAAAAATCGATGGAGGTGTTAAACATAAAGTGAGTTTTCGGTTGGAATGAAGCAATAGGCTAAAACAATTGAAATTTTCATTCCTTAACTTAGAAGTAGCCGAAAACACAAGGAGAGGAAGAAGTCAAAAGCATTTACTCCTTGGACAAGTGGCATTTTTGTTAAGAAAGAGACAAAATAGTAATAAAACAAAATTTATAATAGGATTTAGGAACCCTAATACAATTTGACCCATTCTAATCCAATGACCCTAATGTCAATCCCAAAATAATATACCCAATATTACAGTGCCATTGGATAGAAATTTTCGCTACCGAAAATCAACCGGTTCGACGCTTGGCGATTTTTCCGGTCCGGAAATTTTCTTCGAAAAATTCTAGAAAAATTCATAAAAATCCCTTAAAATGGAAAACACACAATGGATCACTCAGAATAATTTTTCAAATACAATGACCATGTTATTCACAATAAAAATCCGTTTAGGCCCAAATACCGGGAATGTTATGTATGCAAGTACAGTTATTTCATGTGCACAAATTGCTCTATTTACCACTACTAGTATGCATGAACAGTCCTACTTAGGCTCAATCCATCTCATCCTATGACAAATTACTATTCTACCCTTCCAGTAGGGGGTGGGATGTTACAATGCTCATAAGCATCTTAAGGAGCTCGAAGTGGATTTGCTTAGTATGAAATCTCAGGGCATGACAGAAGAGCAAATTATGTTAAGAGCTTTTCTAACATCACTAAAAGGATTAACAAAAGATTGTCTTTTGATTTGTCTGCAATGAGCGTTACCATATGGACTAAAATGAAAGGGCTATTTTTAGAGAATTATTTTCTAGTATTTAAGACAACAAGCATGAGAAAAGATATTTTTAGAATGGACCAACATAAAAGATAATACCTTTAGAAGCATAGTGCTTCAAGATGTTATGTGTCAGCTGTCCTAATCACAATATCACGAAGGAACTCCTTCTCTAATATTTCTATTAAGGATTATTTCCTACGAATAAGAGTTCGGTAGATGTAGCAAATGGTTGAGCATTAGGTGACAAGATTCCCGAGTAGGAAAGTACTTTAATTGAATATTTATCGACAAACTCATAACAATTTGGCATTCGCAATGACGTTCGTAAAGTAAATAAGGTAAATAATTCAGCCATTAAACATCATTTAGATGAACTAAAATCTATTTTTAGACAGATTGCTATAAGGTAGCACAAGTCAAAGCTTGTGGGATATATTCCAACGTGAGTCATCTGATAAATGGTTGATTAACTTTAGGGAAATATGTAGCATGTTAATGTTGTAGGAGGAAACTTTTCCTAATAGTACAATCCGTATTCCCATACCTAGAACCCAACATAGAGAGGTCAACCAAACCAAATTTATGGGGCAAATAAGCAACATAACCACTTCCCAAAATAGGTTGTAATGTACATGTCAATTTTAACCTAAACCATAAGCTTCCTCATCTAACTCAGGTATGTCATTGGAAGGTATGGTTAAATATCTTACTATTAATGCTTTGTAATTTCAACAGGATGTAAAATAGTTTCAGTAGGAGACAAGATCTCAAATTTAAGAGACAAGGTCTAACATTTAGAATTTAGAGAACTAGGTGAGTCAAATGATGATTGCTATCAACCGCTTAGAACCTCAAAGTGGAGGAAAATTGTCATCTCAACTTGAAGTAAAGCTAAACAACATTAACATGACAACCATAAATAGTGGTAAAAAGCTTGAGGATCCTAGGAGGAGCCCATTGAGAAGGAGCTAAACGAAGAAGGAGATCCCTTATCTAGTTCAAAGTTAAATTCTAAATCTCCTAATGTGGTTAAGACTAACCCCCATCTTTTCTAAGTAGGTTAGTGATGTAAAATAAGGAGGAAAAAGATAAGGGGATCTTGGAAAATTTTCAAAATTTGTAAGTAAATATACCTTTTCTAAATGCAATCAACTAGGTTCCATGCAAAATTCCTTAAGAAATTACGTGCCAATAAGAGCAAGCTGAGAGGTAATGAGAAGGATATGATGGGTGAGAATGTTTATGCATTCTTTATAAAGAAATTTACTAATAAGAGAAAGTCAAGAGGTAATAAGAATGTTATGATGGGTGAGAATGTCTATATAATCTTTAAAAGAAATTACCACAAATATGTAAGGATTCATTTACATTAAATATTCCATGTAAGATTGGTAACATTATAAATAAGATAGCCATGCTAAATTTAGGAGTATCAATCAATGTTATGCCTCATTCTATTTATTGTTCTTTAGCTAATTGTGTTAATGCTTACCGACATAGAGTGGTTGAGGGTGTCCTAGTGCAGGTGAGTGAATTAATGTTTCCTTTAAATTTTTATCTAGTAGATATAAATGATGATATTTCCTTTAGGCCCAAACCTATCTTATTAAGGAGACCATTCCTTAACACTACCCAAACTAAGATAGATGTTTGTGAGGGCATCCTCATAATGGAATTTAATGGGGGAAGTGATTTAATTTAATGAAACATCCTTAAGATGATCATTCTATTTTATTTTTCTGTTAATATGGTCAATCTTTTAGTGTAGGAAGTTTTTAAGTTGAATTGTTAAGGACAAATTAAGTAGTTTTAGCTAAGCATCTAAAGTTAGAAGTTACTAACAATGTAGAGTTAGGAGATGAGATAATTGTGATGTTAGCTACCTTACATTCCTTGAAACTATCTCCTAAGAGAAATGAAATTGCTTTTATACAATTACCTAAACCGTACTAGAGGTTATTACCTTTTAACAAGCAAGTACCTAATGTGGAGTTTAAAACACTACCCCCTAACTTGAAATATGGAGACTTTTCCAATGATTATTTTAGTAGAGTTGACATCCAATCAGAAAGATAAATTAGTTCATATGTTAAATTAGTTCATATGTTAAGGAAGCACATGAATGCCACTTGGTGGACAATTATGAACATTAAAGGAATAAGCCCTTATATGTGAATGCATTGGATTTTGCTTAAGGAGGGTGCTAAGACAACTATACAAGCATAATGTAGGCTATACCCTCTATTGATGGAAGTTTTGAAAAAGGAAGTACTAACAGTTTATGATAATAGAGTACTTTTTGAAGTGAATCACACGTTAATACCACACTTAATAAACGATATACAAATGCACAAGAAGGGGGGGTTGAATTGTGTATTCTTTTTTGTTGATCCCCTTGTAAATGATTTCATTAAAAGAAACTTGTTCTTTTTACAAAACTACCAAAAATCAATGTTAAATATTTTTGAGATTCTCGTATGAAAACAATAAAATCGAAAATTCAAAGTTAAGAGAATTAAGGGATGAGAGTTGAGAGATGTTGACACGGCAGATTTATCCTAGTTCACCTCATACCGTGGGCTACGTCCAGTCCTCAAATATCTTTTTGAGATTTCACTATCTCTCAAAACGTTACAAGTATTCTTTGATTCCGAGCCTCTTCAGGTCTCTTACAACAAGTATTCTTTCACTCTTAGCCTCTTCAGGATATCTGCGCTTCTTTCAACTGAAAGATATTTTGAGCTTTGTTATAGATAAGAATAGCTCTAAGTTTTCGCATAATGAATTCTCTCAAAAATTGCTAAGCCTTTTAATTTCGCTAGCTTCTGTAGTCTTCAACTCCGACTGGTAGTTATAGCCTCCATCTTCAAATACTTCTTGAAAGCTACTTCTTTCTTCTTATTTCTTGATCTTTCACGAATCAGTTATTCAGTTGAGTTCTGTAACCAACTCAAGTTGATTTGTAATCCGACGTGATATCGGATCTTTCGTCTCACTTTCTTTCGTCTGACCTTTTAGTTTGCGCTTCGGTCTGACTTTCTTTCGTCTGATGTTTTTCTCCTTGCGCTTCTGTCTCATTTTTATTTTCGCTCCTTGCGTCTGATTTTCTTTCGTCTGTCTTTTATATCGTTTGACTTTCATCTGTTTCGGTCTGCTTTTTGTCTTAGCGCTTCCGTTTGCTTTTTGTCTTAGTGCTTCTGTCTGCTTTTTGTCTTAGCGCTTCCGTCTTCTTTTTCTGTTTCAGCGTTATCGTCTAACTTTTACATCATCTGTTTTTCTTCCGTCTGATTTTTGGCTTTGCTCCTTCCGTCTGTCTTTTGTTCTGCTTTCGTCTTACTTTCTTCTTTTCATTATTATTTGTTCTCCATCAAAATTATTACGTAAAGTCATTTTGACTTAACAATCTCCCCTTTTTGATTATAACAAATAATCATATTTGTAAGAAAAAACAGGTTCATATTATATACACCCTGAAAAACAGGACTAAGAACAGATCTTCTTTTCTTTTCTTCATTCTACTTGTTCTTCATTTTCTTCTTCACTCTTCCTCCCCCTATCTTTTTCTTTTGAATTTCTTCTTCTTGTTCCTTTCTCACTTCTCCCCCTATTTGTTATTGATAAAAAATGATTATGACCGAAGATGCTTCAATATTTCTGTCATTATGTCCTTCATCTCCTTTACTTCGCTGCTGAGTGACTTGAAGTCTTTTCGTAGTTGAACTATGTCCTCTCGTAAGTCACTTGATGAAGTAGGTCGATCATCATCCTTTTGTTGTTCGTCCTCAAAGGCAATTGTGGTGTTATAAGCATCTAAAGATAGAACAGGTGTTTCTTTTATAACAATGGCAGGAGGTTGAACAGATAGGTTTGGCTCTGGAAGTTTGAGATCATCAGGGATAGGTAGTCGCAGGACTTGTCTTCCAAGCAAGTGTAGAACTTCTCCAATTGAAGATATAGTATATAGTGGCCTAATGCACAAAATCAGATGCATAAGGGTCTCAGTTACGTAATTAATATCTCCAATCCTTACAGATCTGCACTTTCCTTTTGTAAGTTTTCCACCCACTAGACAAGGTTCATTGATTGTAGGTTGACAACCACTTCCTCCTGAATCTTGTGAAATATGATGGGAAATGAAAGTTCCCGTCATGTTCTGTGCTGCATAGCATGCTTCATCTATGCGTTGCACTTCTGCTTCAATCTGATCTTCTGAAAGATCACTTGTTACCCCCTCTGGGTAAAGTTTCTTCTTCCCCTTATCATCATTGCGAACAATGTAAGGCTTCGGTTGAAAGTCAAGCACAACCTTTATCATAGTTTGCTTTGTGATTGGGAGAATAGTGTACCTCTATTTTGTCATGTGAGTAGGGTATGGTTTGGTTCCTTGATCTCTTAGAAACTAATAAATACTCTTCTCATCATTATTCAACAGATGCATTGTACTACTATTCACCAAAATTGGTTGTAATTGAGCTTTCACTGGCCTTTTTGGGGGTTTCTTTGATGATTATAGAGTTGCTACTCCTTATAGGTTGAACTTCTTCAATAACCTTGATTCTCAAATCCTCTTTTGTCAAAGGTTGAGAAGTATTAACCTGTACTAGACTGTGTTCTACTGTTTTCTTCTTCTGAACAGCAGTGGGAGTGCTTTTACTCTGACTGATTTTTTGCTTCTTGCCTTCTTTAATCAGTTTTGGAGTTTGTTGAGACTGCGGTTTCTTCTTCTCAAACTCCAATTTTCTTTTAATCTCAGTCTCACTAGCCATTTTAGCTGTGTCTTCCCTTAAGATTGAGACTAAAGACCTTGTAGGATGAGATGCTCTTGACTCAGAGTCTTCGACACGGTTCAGCTCTTTGGATTTCTTCTCCTCTTGTCGTCGTAAGGTTTGAACTCTGGGTGACCTTTTTGCTTGTTTCGGTATAATCCGTACTCGGCTACCTTCTCTTTGGGAAATCATCTCATCTTTTTCCGCATCATCTGATGATTTCTTTTCTCCAGTTATGGGCATTTTCTCACTAGGTTGAGATTTAGAACTTCTTATGGGAGTTCTCTTCTTGGCATGCTCCCCCTCAGTTCTTGCTGTAATCTCAGAATCTGCTTCTTCTCTGTCCAGATTCTTCAAACCCATTTTACCAATTGTTGCGGAAATGATAAAGCTCTTGGCATTCCACTTACTTCTGATTTCATTATCCAGAAGGACTCCAGAATTTATGAATATCCTTGTCAACAACATTCCATACGGGTAACTGTTCGAATCTTTCATCGCCTTGACCATATAATTAAAAATAAAAAATGGTAAATCAACGGGTTGGCGATTCAACAGATAAAATAGGCATTGTTCAACCAACGTTGTCACCAAATGCCTTGATCCTACTCTTGGTAGAATACAATTGAAAAGGATTACATTTAAAACCCTAGTCTTCGGCACCAAACTTGAGGCCTTCCTCTCCCTTAGGTCGTTGTTTCCATACAACTATTGATTAACTTCATTTTCCTTCACGTTGAACTTCGTCATCCATCTAGCTTTGCTTTTGAGCTTTTCTCCAGCAGATGGACACTCAGTGGCCTTCTCAATCGATTCCATTATCACTATGATAGACAACCTATCTACTGTTGATACAATGGTATTATCTACCATACGCAAATTCTTCCAAAAATCATACACTTCGTTCTGATAGATGGTCTCTCGAACTTGAAAGAACTTCCTCCACCCGAATGTAACTATCTCTGGTTCAATGTCCATGTCGTCCCTCTTCAAGGACTTAAAATCAACATGTCTTTCGTAAATCATTGCCTGCTCCATTTGCTACTACGGTTGGTAAGGAACTGATTACACAGATTTCTTCGTCTAAGGTAGGGTTGGTTACTGAGGTTAAGAGAGCAGAGTAATGAAAAGTTTTGTTGAGGTTTCTTCGGAGGTCGATATTAGGGCATATCAAGAGTATTCTAAAATAAGTGAAGTTCTCAAGACTAGGAGAATTTTTCCCTCCAAAACTTTCTTGTGCCAGAAGTTACCATCTGTAACTTACTGTTACTGACGCCGTTAACTCCTACGACTTTTTAACTGGGTTGTAATGTGTCAGACGGTTGGTCACATAGCATAACCATGTTGAGGTTTCGTCTGATTTCCTTAAACCGTTCTTCACTCAATGGCTTAGTGAAGATGTTCGCCCATTGAAAACTTGTTTCAACAAATTGAAGACTCACGATCTTTCTCTGAACGTAGTCTCGTAAGAAATGGTGTCTTACTTCAATATGTTTGACTCTGGAGTGTTGAATTGGATTCTTCGACAAGTTGATGGCACTCGTGTTGTCACAAAAGATTGGGATCTCCTCTTCTTGTACTGAGTAATCTTCTAACTGGTACTTGATCCACAATGTTTTTGAACAACAACTTGCGACAGACATGTACTTGGCTTTAGCAGTTGATAGGGTGATTGAACTTTGTCTCTTGCTTGACCAGGAAACTAGGTTTGGGCAAAGGAAGTGGCATCCTCCACTCGTACTCTTCCTATCAATCCTATCTCCGGCATAGTCCGTATCACAGTATCCAATCAACTTGAAATCTTTACCTTTCTCATACATCAAGCAAAGATCAGTGGTACCTGCGAGATATCTCATAATTCTTTTGACAGCAATGTAATGAGACTCTCTAGGATCGGCCTGAAACCTTGTGCACAAACAAACACTGAATAAGATATCAGTTCTGCTTCCTATAAGATAAAGTAAGGAACCAATCATCCCTCTATACAGGGTTTTATCCACCTTCTTACCAGTTTCTTCCTTAGACAAAAGGTTTGAAGCATGCATCGGAGTAGACATTGGTTTTACCTTCTCCATATCAAATTTAGACAACAGTTCTTTCACATACTTTTGTTGATGGATAAAGATCTTTTCTCCGATTTGCTTAACTTGCAACCTAAGAAAGAACTTTAACTCACCCATCATGCTCATATCAAACTCATTTCTCATCAGGTTTTCAAAACTAATGCATAACATTTTTGAAGTCGCAAAGTAATGTCATCAACATAAATTTGAACTAAAATAAAGTCATTCTTAATATTCTTCCTAACGAGTGTCTTATCTACCTGACCTCTACTAATTAACCCACTCTCAATGAGAAAAGTACTCAGATAATCATACCAAGCTCGAGGAGCTTGTTTCAAGCCATACAAAGCCTTATGAAGTTTATAGACATGATCAGGATAAAGTCATTCTTAATATTCTTCCTAATGAGTGTCTTATCTACCTGACCTCTACTAATTAACCCACTCTCAATGAGAAAAGTACTCAGATAATCATACCAAGTTCAAGGAGCTTGTTTCAAGCCATACAAAGCCTTATGAAGTTTATAGACATGATCAGGATACTTAACATCCTCGAAACCAGGAGGTTGCTTCACATAAACTTCTTCATATATAAAGTCATTCAGAAATGTACTTTTCATATCCATTTGAAAAAGCTTTACATCATGACAGACAACATATGCAAGCAAAATCCTAATAGCTTCAAGTCTTGCTACCGGAGCATATGTCTCGTTATAGTCTATTCCTTCTTGTTGATTATAGCCTTGTGCTACTAATCTTGCTTTGTTTCGACTTACTCTTCCTGATTCGTCTAGCTTATTCTTGAATACCCATCTAGTTCCTATGATGGATTTCTTCGAGGTTTTGGGAACTAAGGACCAAAATTTGTTCCTAGTGAATTGGTTTAGCTCTTCTTGCATAGCTAAAATCCATACTTCATCTTGAAGAGCTTCATCAATCTTTTTAGGCTCTACTTCAGACACAAATACTACATTGGCTTCTCTTCTGAATCTGGACCTTTTTCGTACTCCTTATTAACTCTTCTGGATGGGAACTCTTATATCTCCAGTCTCTTTTCAACTTAAGAGTCTCAAGAATATCTTCACTCTTGTCCAACTGAGTTTCTGATGATGGAGCTTCTTCAATATCAGCCAATGGTATTGAAGGGGTTTCATTATCTGTATCATCTCCCTTTCTTGGTTGAGAACTATCATCAAACTTGACATGGATAGTCTCCTCAACATTCTTAGAGGTGAGGTTGTAAACCCTAAAAGCCTTTGATGATAATGAGTAGCCTAGAAAGATTCCTGAATGAGTCTTGGAATCGAATTTGTCCAACACTTCCTTTGTATTCAATATAGAGCACTTGCAACCAAAGGGATGGAAGTAGGAAGGGATGGAAGTAGGATATGTTAGGTTTCCTCCCATTCCATAACTCGTACGGAGTTTTCTTCAATAAGGGTTGCATCAGTATTCTATTCTGAATATAACAGGCTGTGTTCACAGCTTCTGCCTAAAAGTACTTAGGAAGATCCATCTCGCATAGCATAGTCCTTGCCATCTCCTGAATCGTCCTATTCTTCCTTTCAACAACTCCATTCTGCTGTGGAGTTCTAGGAGCAAAGAAATTATGGAAAATTCCATTCTCCTCATAGAATATTCTAAACTTCTCATTTTCGAACTCTCCACCATGATCACTCCTGATACTAGCTATAGACATTCCTTTTTCATTTTGTAACTTTTTGGAAAGGACTCTAAAACACTTAAAAGACTCGTCTTTGTGTGATAAAAACAGTATCCAACAAAATCTAGTAAAGTCATCAACAATAACAAGTCCATACTTCTTTTCGCCAAGACTTAATGTCCTAGTTGGACCAAATAAATCTATATGTAATAACTCTAGAGGTTTAGATGATGTTACAACATTTTTAGAAGAAAAATTTGTTTTAACTTGTTTTCCTTTATGATAGCTTTCACAAAAGAAATCCTTTTTAAAACTTATTTTTGGTAAACCTCTTACCAAATCATGCTTAATCAACTTTGAAATGTGTTTAAAGTTGACATGACCTAGCTTTTTATGCTAGATCAGTTTTTCTTCTTCAGTTGATAAAAAACAAGAAATGTTTTGGTTTTGAAAATCTTCTAAATTGATTTTGTAAAGATTATTTCGTCTTTTGGCAGAAAAGAATATAGACCCATCCTTGTTTCTGACTTCACAAGAATTTTGATTGAACATGACTTGAAAACCAGAATCACACAATTGACTGACACTAATCAGATTGTGTTTCAGACCATCAACAAGCAGCACATTGTTAATACATGCAAAGGAATCTTTACCGATTTTACCGATTCCAAATATCTTGCCTTGCTGGTTGTCTTCAAAAGTTACCAATCCTCCCTTCTTATACTGAAGATCTAGGAACATAGACTTTCTTCCCGTCATGTGTCGTGAGCATCCACTGTCCAAGTACCAATGGTGCTTGCTGCCTCTTCCAAGGAAGGATATCTGCAAGAGATATTATTTTCCTTTTAGGTACTCAAATTGTCTTTTGTCCTTTAGGGTTAGTTTTCACATATGACATAGAATGATAGTGATACAACTGATGAGATTGTTGATGAAAATATGACTGATGAAACTTCTTCTTATAAGAAAATGACGCCCAGTAAACCCTAATCCATTTTATCACTAGAATGTCTATACTTTTCTCACATGTCGTTCATTTTCTTGGTACTGTTAGTGAAAGTTGCTAGATCAGCTGAAAGACTGTTAATTCTAAGCTTTAGCTGATTGATCTCTTCAGATCTATCTAGAACTCCATTTTTCTTAATATCGTTCACTTGCTTTTTTAAGAAAATGTTCTCTCTTTCTAACTCTTATGTATTCTTTAGACTCTCTACATACTTTTTCTTCAACAGTTTGTACTATTTCAGAATTGCATAGGAATCTTCTAGTAGTTCACAATATGCATCTTGTAAATCATTAAATTTTGAGGTTACCTCCTCATCACTTTCTTCTTCGGCTACTAGGTATATATTCGCATGTTCTGATGTCTCTGAGCCAGTATCTGATTCAGATGAATATAGATCTTCCCAGGTTGCCATCATGCTTTTCTTGCCTTCTCTACTCTTCTTTGGTTTTCTCTTGAGTAATGGACACTCGGACTTATAATGTCCTGGCTTGTTGCATTCATAGCATGTGATGGATGTCTTCTCGATCTTCCCATTATCTTTGCTATTCTTCTTGAAGGATGGATTTCCTTTGGTCTTTTTCTTCCACATTCGTCTAATCTTTCTTGAGATGAAAGATAGCTCGTCATCTTCTTCACTTGACTCTTGGTCTGACTCACTAGAATCATCATTCTTAGCTTCTTCAATCTTTAGTGCTTTTGACAATGAATTCCTCTTCCTTTGAGTCTTGTAGTTCTTCTGTCCGGCCTTTAGTACTATCGACTTGTCCCGCCTGGGCTTGTCTTCAACATCGAGCTCAACTTCATGTATTTTTAGAGATCCAAGCAATTCGTCGAGCTTTAACATGCTTAAGTCTTTGGCTTCTTGTACAACTGTAACTTTCAGTCTCCACCTCTTTGGTAGACTCCTTAAGATCTTACGAACATGGTCTTGATTATCGTAAGTTAGTCCAAGGGCTTTAAGTCCATTGATAATTGTTTGAAATCTTCCAAACATTTGATCAATAGATTCTTCATCTTTCATTTTGAAAAGATTGTACTGATGCACTAGAATACTTATCTTGGACTCTTTGACTTGACTTATACCTTCATGTGCAATGGACAACATATCCCACATCTCCTTCGCAGTATCGCATCCATGGACTTTATTGTACTCACTTCTACTTAAGGCACAACTCAAAAAGAACTTTACCTTTGAGTTAACTTGAAATATCGCCTTTTGTTCAGCAGTCCATCTGATTCGTAGAATAGGATTTCCCTCTTCATCTACTGGTCTGTATGGTTCATTCTCTATTATGTCCCAAAGATTAATATGAGTAGATTCAATAAACAACCACATTCTATCTTTCCAATAATGATAGTTTTCTTCGTTAAACGCCGAAGGTCTAGTGACTGAGGCACCTTCAGCAGTGTATGTATGTGATTATGCCATCAATCTTGATCCACACTTTGTTACAGTGATCCTTGGAAACCAAGCTCTGATACCAATTAAAGTAAATCACACGTTAATACCACACTTAATAAACGATATACAAATGCACAAAAAAGGGGGGTTGAATTGTGTATTCTTTTTCGTTGATCCCTTTGTAAATGATTTCGTTAAAAGAAACTTGTTCTTTTTACAAAACTACCAAAAATCAATGTTAAAATATTTTCAAGATGCTAGTATGAAAACAATAAAATCGAAAATTCAAAGTTAAGAGAATTAAAGGTTGAGAGTTGAGAGATGTTGACACGGCAAATTTATCCTGGTTCACCCCAAACCGTGGGCTACATCTAGTCCTCAGATATCTTTTTGAGATTTCACTATCTCTCAAAACGTTACAAGTATTCTTTGATTTCGAGACTCTTCAGGTCTCTTACAACAAGTATTCTTTCACTCTTAGCCTCTTCAGGCTACCTGCGCTTCTTTCAACTTAAAGATATTTTGAGCTTTCTTACAGATAAGAATAGCTCTAAGTTTTCGCACAATGAATTCTCTCAAAAATTGCTAAGCTTTTTTTAATTTCGCTAGCTTCTGCATTCTTCAACTCTGACTTGTATTTATAGCCTTCATCTTCAACTGCTTCTTGAAAACTGCTTCTTTCTTCTTGTTTCTTGATCTTTCAAGAATCAGTTATTCAAATGAGTTCTGAAACCAATTCAAGCCGATTTGTAATCCGACGTGATATCGGATCTTCCGTCTCACTTTCTTTCGTGTGACCTTTTAGTTTGCGCTTCGGTCTGACTTTCTTCTGTCTGATGTTTTTCTCCTTGCGCTTGAAGTCTCATTTTTATTTTTGCACCTTACGTCTGATTTTCTTTCATTTGTCTTTTGTATCGTCTGACTTTCATCTGCTTCCGTCTGCTTTTTGTCTTAGCACTCCCGTCTGCTTTTTCTGTTTTTGCGTTATCGTCTGACTTTTGCATCGTCTGTTTTTCTTCTGTCTGATTTTTGGTTTCGCTCCTTCCGTCTGTTTTTTGTTCTCCTTCCGTCTTACTTTCTTCTTTTTCATTATTATTTGTTCTCCATCAAAATTATTTACGTAAATTCATTTTGACTTAACACTTTTATCTTATTTCAGATAGTAAGTGAGTCAATCTAATGCAAGTGGTTCCAAAGAAATTTGGGATCATAATAGTAATAAATTAGGATGGTGAGTTGGTTCACACTCATGTGAAAATTGCGTGGCAAGTTTGTATTGATTATAGGAAGTTGAATTCTATAACTTATAAAGACCACTTTCCCTTTCTAATTACTAATCAATTGCTTAGGTGTCTTCCTGGACATTATTATTATTGCTTCCTGGATGGCATTTGAGGTTGTTTTCATATTCCTATTACACAAGAGGATCAAGAAAATATGACCTTCATATGATCATTTGATACATTTGCTTACTAAAAGATTCCATTTACTATACATAGTGAGCATATTTTCTAAGTATGTTAAAAAGATCATAGAGGTATTTATATACAATTTTAGTGTATATGATTCGTTTTTTTGATAATTGCTTAGAAAATATTACACTCATTTTGGAAGGATGGATTGAAACTAGCCTTATGCTTAATTGGGAAAAATATCATTTTATGGTTGATCAATGTATAGACTTAGGGCATGTTGTATCTTCTAGGGGAATAGAGGTGACAAATCTAAGGTTGATCTTATTTTTGTTTTACTTTGCCCCTCGAATGTGTGGGAATTTCATTCTTTTCTTAGCTATGCAGGTTTCTATAGTAGGTTCATTAGGGATTTCTCGATGATAGCCTCTCTTTTACATGAGCTATTATAATAAAATGAAACTTTTGAGTTTGATGACAAGTGCAAAAAGACGTCTGATAAGCTTAGGAACCCCTGACATCCACACCAGTGATTCAACCTATAAACCGAAGCCTTACCTTTAAGATTATGTGTGATGCTAGTGGTTATGCAACGGGGGCAATTATAAGACAAAGATTAGGAAAGGCTACACATGCCATATATTATGCTTTAAAAACTTTGAATTTATCTCAATTGAATTATTCTACAATAAATAAAGATTTTATTTGTTTTTATTTGCTTTAAAAAATGTGTTCATACCTGTTGGTTGCTAAAGTTATTATTATTTTTGATCATGCAACTTTGAAGTAGTTGCTCACTAAGAAAGAAGCAAAGCTGAGTTTAATCAGACAGATTCTCCTTCTTAAGGAGTTTGATTTACAAATAAGAGATAAGAAGGGGGTAAAGAATATAGGTACTGATCACCTAATTGGTCTTAGAGGAAGAGGAAGTCCCTTTGAGGAAAAAATTTCCATATAAACAAAATGTTTTTTCCAATTTGACACCTGCATGTTATGTAGATATTATGGATTTTCTAGTTACTGATAAGTTACGTACATGTTTGTTAAGGGCTTAAAGGGACAAGTTGAAGAGTGATGTTAAGTACTATATTTGGGATAACCCCTATCTCTAGAAGCATTGTGTAGACTAAGTAACAAGAAGGTATGCTCCTAAGAGTAAGTATCTTTTCATTTTGACCTTATGTCACACTAAAGCTTGTAGAGAGCATGTTAGAGCAAAACGGACTACCAATAAGGTTTTGGAAAGTGGCTTTTATTGGGCCTTATCGTTTAAGTATGTATATGTCTTTTACAAGTCATACAATAGGTGTTAATATACATATAATGTATCCTATAAAAATCAAATGCCACAAACTCCCACTCTTTTTAGTGAAATCTTTGATTTTTAGGGCATTGATTTCACGGGACAATTTCCTCCATCCTTTTGGTTTTAATATATTTGCTTCTAGTTAATTATGTTATCAACACTAATAATGCTAAAGTTGTTGCATTTTTTGTCAGGTCTAATATGTTTTCTAGGTTTGGGATGCCAAGAGCCATCATAAGTGATAAGGGAATGCACTTTTGTAATAGGGTGATGAAGCTTTATTTAAGAAATACCATATCATACATAAGGTTTCAACTTCTTACCATCACCAAAAAAAGGGCCATAATAAGGTGTCCAATAGAGAATTCAAGTTGATCTTATAGAAAACAATTCAACCTAACAGGAAAGATTAGGGTTTAAGATTGGAAGATACACTATAGACTTATAACATAACCTATAAAGAACCAATTGGTATGTCCCTATATAAATTGATGTTTGGAAAGAAATGTCATATTCCTGTGGAGCTACAAAATAAGACATATTGGGCTACCAATTGTTGCAACATGAATAATGATAATGTACGAGTTTATAGAAAGTTGCAACTTCAAAAGCTTGAAGAGATGCAGAATGGCTCCTATGAGAATGCAATATTCTACAAGGAAAATACTAAAGATTTCTATGATATTATGATCTTAAAGAAAAGCTTTATTATTGGTCAAAAATTACTTCATTATTATTATAGACTTAAATTATTTCTAGGAAAGTTGTATTCTCATTAGGTTGGTCCTTTTGTGGTTTCTAATGTTTTTCTATATGGTGCAGTAGACATAAAGAGTCTGAAAACAAGTAAGATACTTAAGGTGAATGGTCGTCACTTGAAGTCCTACTCTGAATGATTTTAAGTGAAGAATATGGAAGTGATGATCTTTGAAGACCGAGATGATATTACATGATGAAGAAAGCAAGATGTCAATCCAATGGCAGTAAACAAAGTCGTTACTTGGGAGGCAACTCAAGGGAAGTTTGTTCGTTTTCTTTTACAAATTTTCTTTTTTGTTTTTATTGAATGTTCCATCTCTTACATTTAATGTTACATTGGGAACATTGTAAGCTTTAAATATAGGGGATGGGAACTTGCTTCTTATGTGTCTTTTTAAGTTCCTTTTGAATATTGTTAATAGAAAAAATGTTATCTCTTTTTCTATTACATCTAGTACTTTACAATTATAATCAGAGAGTCGAAATAATTTAAAAAATAAATGGAAACTTGGGTATATATTTTTAATTTTGTGGTTTGTTAATTTACTTTCTTGTAGAAGAGTAGTGATTAATGGGTAGATATAAGCCACTGAGATTTTAAGCCCCTTATACTGATATATTCATATAAGTCTTATTGTCTTTACTTAATGTTTGGCCTTCTTGACTCTTACTTCCTGACTTTTATTTGATTTTCTATTTAAGACCTCAGATTTATTACATGCTTTAACGTGAAAAAGATATAAGCATTCTTTATTTGGCAAGCAACATTAGCTAAATAGCTTACCTAAAGACATGATTTTTCCTGTTGTTAAGCATCTTTAAGCTTTATTAGGCTTTTCTTTTTTTGTTAACCACATTACAAGCCTTTAACTTTATAAAATATCTTACTAGTGCTCATATTTATGGGTTGGTTATAATTGATGGAATGTGATCTTTACTTCCTATCAATCAGCTCTAGTTCTGATGAAGTTTCTTTCTATCTTTGTATTTGAGAAAAAAGAAAAAAGAAAAATATATAAGAAAGAAGTTATCAAGGAAAAAAAATCATTTGTTCTACAAGTAATTCATATTAATCTTTCCTTTTAAAGTTGTAACAAATAAATGACTTGATTGTCATGTAAATAAGAGATAAGTTATTATGAGTGGTCTCTCCTTATGGTTATTGTGGATTTTCCATCATTATTCTTGAAGGTGATTTCTTCTACTTCCTTATACTTGAAGGTGATTTCTTCTAAGTATAAAACAATAATTAAGAGGAAAATTAAAGTTGAGACAAATTAGAGGCACCAAGGGATATACATTCCTCACCTTTGATGCATGCTTTGAAGAGCTATGAACAACTAACCTTCCTCCTTCCAGTTTAAAGGGGATATCAAAGCTAGAGAGCATATTTGGGCATTTATCAATCTTAGTGACTCTTGTTTGGACTTGAGTATGTTATTCTACGTTTAAAGTTTAGGATATATATATGAACAATTTAGATATGGCCTTTTTTTATCATTCTTGTATGGCTTTCTTGCCATAATGAAGATTATAATTCGTATTGCTTGTTTATCTAATTTTATTATGGTAACCGAATGATTGGGGGCATTATTAGGGATAACATTTTATAATTTAAATAATCTAAGCTTGCATGATTATTTCTTATATTAACATGTTTTCCTAATCATTAATACGATCTAAGAGATTATTGCTAGACATAATTAAAGTGCTTATTTTAATTTGTTACAATCTAAGAGAAAATTGGGATTAACATATCTTGTTATTTATCCATAGTTAACAATTTCAAAGAGAGGACAGAGAGCAATATTGTAATTAATTATCCATATTCATGTGATGGATGAGATTGAAATTGAATTAAACTTAAACCCATTAATTACTTCTAGTAAATTTTTGTTGTTTAATTTAATTTGTGTTGTACAATATAATTTTATTTAATTTTATCAATTGAATTCATCCAAACCCCCAAACCTTATCATAGTCATTAGTTCATTGCAAAACTTAGTCATGCTCTCTCTGTGAGTACAATTCTTTCTCTCCACTACTGTAAGTTTAGTTGTGTAAAGTTAGGTTCTAATTTATTTTGTGTTTAGCATGCATCAACAATCTTACATCTTAAGGAACACAAATTTTTGTAAAATCAAACTAAACAACTCATTCATATAGACCTTCAAATAATTGTTAGGTTTGAGAGAAAAAATTCAACATACAAATAAATCACATTATAGGGAATGGTCTTAACACTTGATTCTCATATGTCAATTGGAATTCAATTGATTCTTTAGACTTAGATCCAAATATGAGAAGACTAAAGCACTTAATGCTTGATCAAGCAAAAGCTAAAGCATTTAATTTTTGATCAAGCAAAAGCTAAAGCATTTAATGTTAGATCAAGCAAAAGTGAAAGAAATCATTATAGGACATCAATAGAATTTTTAACCTAGAGGACTATACTTTTCACCAAATATTCTTCCCCTTACAATATCAACCTTAGGAGAAAATGATATTATAATCTAGTTGATGCTTAATTCAATTAAAATCACTACAAAAAAATGTTTTCAATAACTTGAAGAACCAACTATTAAAGTGAATTGGTATAAACTTGTTTTGTATATATCTAATATTCCATGATCTTCCTTCTTCTTATAGTTACATATCAAAAAGATACTAAAAGCATTAGATAAAGTAAAAAAAAAAAGAAAGAAAGCTCAGTGGTAAACTCTAAAATTGTGAAATTGAAATTATTCACACTTATTCTTTATTTTTCTATAATTCCCAATCATATGGAATGAAATCTAGATAAGATGAAACAACAGTTGTCCTAAAAAATATTAGATGAGAGTTACAAAATGGTTAAGTAAGAGTAAATTCCCTAATAAAATTGAGATTGCCATATATAAATTAACATTAAGTTTTTGTATTACCCTTTTAGAGATAGAAGAACATCAAGTTATTCTAGAACCAATGCTAAGATTTCCATATATGGCTACATAACATAATATACCTTGTTAAAGAAGTAGTTGTAACTAATAATATCAACCTTAACATTAGTATAGAGCTAGCAATCAGATGGATCTTGCTCAATGGATAAAGCTAATGGAGTAGCATGAAAGAAAGAGTGGACAGTACAACATTAGAGCTAGGACATTATCAAAAGAAGTGATTACAATAAAGAGACTAATGAATTAGGATATAAAGTTACATATTGGTTATAACAGATTAAAGAATAGTTAGAAGGATTATAATGTGATTTGAAATATTGAATTTCTAAATTTGGATAGATTATAATATCTTTTAGCCATGAAACTCATCTAGAGATAATTTTCCACTTCAATATAATTTATATTTTTAAAAAATAAATTCAAAGAGATTGATAGTGGATTGATAAAGATCAGAGGGATTGAACACTAAATAAATTAGTACAAAAAGATTCCATACCTAATAAACCTACCTATAAAAGCAATCATAATGAGAAAAAGAAAAGAGTTTTAAAGATAAATGGACTAGTTAATGTTTATATAGACGAAAGTGTGAATCCCTATGAAATGCTAGTACTGGTACAATATAAAAATGATGGGACATGAAAATTGTATGTTAATTGTAAGGAAAGCAACAATACTACAATACATATTATGATCATATAAACAAATAAGATACTATGCTCTATAAATAGCATGGATAATATATATTCTCTAAAATTGATTTAGAGAGTAGCTATTATCAGATTAAAAGGATATAATTTTATAAGGGTAAGACAACCTTGAAAACCAAATATTAATTATATATAATTAATCATGCCATTTTGTCTTACTAGTGCAATTAGTACATTTAAGAGATTAATGAATCATATTTTTAATTCATATGTAGGCATATTTGTTATAGATTAATTTAGTGATACATTAGTGTATAGCAAGAGACTAAATAAGAAAATTGAACTTGTAAAACATTAAATTGATATTCTTAGTAAAGCAAACCCATATGTAAACCTTAAAAAAGCAAAGTTAGAGTGATAAAAATTATGTTTCTTAGATTTCTAGTTTATGTATATGGGATCGAGGTTGATGAGAAGAAATTGAAAGCTTTTAATGATTGACTGAGATTAACACATGTCACTAAGGTAAGAAGTTTTCATATTTTGGTTAGTTTTTTTCTAAAAGGTTTGTCAATGATATTACCTAAATTGTAGCACCTATAAATAAATCATGAAGAAAAGTGTAAGTTTTTAATGGAAAAATATTCAAGATGATTAATTTAATCATATATAGGAAAGGTTATGCAAAGCGCTTACACTTGCATTAAATAATTTTAATTTTACTTTTGAAATTAAATATGATGCATTAAGCTTAAGGAGAAAGAGTAATGCCTATTTTAATGAGAAACGTAAAGGAGGCTTAAGCTAACCTACTTATGACAATAAATTGTTTGTATTTGTGTGAACATTGTAGGAATAGCAACATTATCTTTGGTGTAAGAAGTTTGTGATACACACGAATCACTAATCAATGAAAACCATGAAAGTACAAGGCATGTTAAACAAATGAAATGCTTGATGAATGGAGATCGTTAAGACATTCACATATATCATTAATTATGAACAAAAGCATATGACAGATGATGAATGATCTTAGAGCTATGTTTTCTTAACTTCATCAAATGTGAAGTTGTTTAACTTTAAGCATGCTAATGAATTGTATCAAAATGATTACAATTTTCTTATTATCTTTTTAACATATGAAAGGGGGTGTTTCTTATATGTCATAGTGAATGCTAAATTATGTTTACCCATTTTATAAGAATAAATTATATATACTTACATGTTCTTTGCTTGATGTATTTGGGAGCTCAGTATATAGTGGAAGCTTGATGAGACTTTTTGGTGTGAAAAGGACCTTAAATATTTTACATGAATAATTATATTTTCATTATATATGACATGATATGGATAAAATATATGATAGAAGAATCACTATTAGAAAAAGCTAAATCTATGGTTATACCGTGGGATTACATATTCCTTACTTGTTTTTAATTAATATTAGGTTAATATTACTAAGAACTTTGTTTCAATTTTACTGAAGTCAATGAGAGGTAAGAATTCTATATATATTGTGATTGATGGTTTTACTATGATGATGTATTTTATAGATCACTTTGAAATAGATTATGTGATTGACTTTGGTTCTATGGTTTTTAATAAAGTGGTTTATGTACATGAAGTTCTAAAAGCATTGTTAGTGATATAAAAGTGAAGTTCTTACATTACTTCTTGAATATTGCGTGAATTAAGTTAAGTAATAAGATTTAATTTTTTATTATTGACCATCCACAGATAGATGGACTAAATTAACGTATAAAGTAGAACCTTACATACTTTGTTTTAATGTATTATAAAGATAACATAGAGAATTAGGAATTTGGTTTCTTTTCATTAAATTTGTATATAGTAAAAGTCCATTTTCTTTGCTTAGTTCCTCATTGTTTGAAGTTGTTTATGGATTGCATGTAACATCCCATTATCCGTGGGGAGGCTAGAATAGTAAATATGAAAGGATGCTGGGAGATTAGAAATGTATTTCATGCTCATGCATAATAGGTCATACACATACACGTGAATTGTGAACTTTTGCACATGAAAAAATTGTACATACATTCATGGATAATTTCGGGTATAATTGAATTAAGATGAGATATTGTGGGGAATTATGAAATTTTTATATTGGAAATTTTATGGGCTAGTGTAATTGTTATATTTTTAATTTTGGTGAATTTTAGGAATAATTTTGGAAATTATTGATTTTTATGGAGATAATCGGAATGTAAGGATGAAAGTTATGGGAACTAGTTCAAAACGAACTTAGTTAGAACCTTAGATAGTACATAAGTGATAAGTGTCACTGACTTAGTTAAGTTACATTTTTTATATATAATTTTGTTAGATAGTAAGTTATGTTCTTTTGGGAGTTGAAAGACTAAGTACTTTGTGCTAGTTACTTTCTCGTAGCCATCTTCTTCAAGTTTCTTCTAATACATAGATTTTTTCATCAAACATCCTCCAAGAATTAACTTTGTTTTTCTTTATCTTCTACCACTCCCACTTTGCTATCTGTTCTTTCTACCTAAATTTTTTTTATATATAACTAAAGCTTGTCAAACTATTCCATGGTGTACATGAATTGCATGGATTTTAGGGCTTCATGATAGTTGAATATCTTGGAGTTTTATCAAGTAAGTATTGTGTAAATCTTCTAGAGTTGTTGATTTATGAGATAAAATCGATGAATTAACTGTCATTTGCATGATCATGGAATTAACGATCATCTTCATGAACATTATGCTAATGAGATGAAAGATCTGGATATAATGTTATTTAGTGTTTGATTGTTATTTGTGATCAGATAATGTAGAAATGATTTTCTTGGAGTTGAATGATCTTAGAAAACATGTATAATTAGGTGTAGAGATAATTTGAAGAAAACAGAAGTGAAGGCTCTATTTTCACTGTATACGTGAGTGTTGAGTATTTTTAAGGATGAGAAAAATGAATTTTTGAGTTAAGGAATAAGTATGTGGTGATGTCTAGGAAGAAAATGAATGATCTAATATAAAAGATGAGGAATAAATGAAGAAGACGCAGAAGTTGAAGGTGCAGAAAAATGAGAGTGAAATAGTGTATTAAAGTGGAGTTCTGCGTGGATGAAGTTTTCTGGTTCTTTTGATGACTTTTGTGAACACTTGGATTTTGGAAATTTGTTTATGAATGATGAGTATAATAAGAAATGAGAAGATTGTTTAAAGTGTATGTTGGGAAGAAAATAGAGAATGTACAAAAAGGTTGAAAAGCAAAGAATGTGAAATACAGAATATAAAGAGTTATATAACTGATATCTAGTTTTTGAGGATATAGAGATTTTTTAGTAAACTTGCGTATTTAGGGGTACTGTAAATGTGTTGTGAATGATTTCAATGGAAATAGAGTAGAAATAGGAAAAAATGAAGATTGAGGTGTAGGAGATAGTGGGAGAAGAAGCATAGTGAATGAAGAAGAGAAGTTAGAAAAGTTAGTATTGATCTGAATCTTCCTTGATTAAACCGTATGGATTTAGGAAGTTTTTGACAAAATTGTTTTCATGAAAGTTGTAGATCTTTCTGTTAGCTTTCCATTGATATAAAGTTTGCAAAATTTGGAGTTCTGGATCAAAGATATGGAGGTTTGAAGGAGGGATGCGCGACTAGGGAAAGTCGCGATCGTGCATTTCACCCAAAGTGTTGATCGTGCTTAAGCATGATCGTGACTTTGCAAAAAATATAACCAAGTCGCACGAGGTTGTTCTGGCTAATGAATATCCTTCGATTTTTTGGTCATAACTTCTTCTTAGATATCCAAATGACATGATACTTGTACCATTGGACTTGTAAGACATTGCTCTACCTCTCCACCAAAAATCATAGCCATCTAAATTGAATTGAAAAAAGATTGATTGAATGAAAGAGAGGGAATTTTTTGAAATAGTATGAACTGGTGTTATTTTACTGAACATACTTTGGTATTTTGAATATATTTGGATCTGTAGGTTCCAAATGAGATGATTTTTAATGTGAAGTAAACTAGAGACATAGGTTTACAAATCATATGCAGAAGTCGAATTTTCATTCAATCTCTAAGATGTTCAATTTCTAGATAGAAGTTGTGCATAGTATACTATTTTAAAATAAGAACAGTCCAAAAATGTTTGAAGTATAGCTTTCAAATTATTGAATCAAATTGAATGATTTTGATGTCAATACTAACATAAGACATAGAGGAACACTCTTCTAGAAGAGAGTATTGCCAACTTACTTTATTTTCATTGTCTAAATGATCATGAACAGTAGACCCGAAATTTAATTTTTGGAAAAATCTAAAAGTGATTCAATGAGTTATGAATTGTGTTTTCAATGGTTTTATTGAAGTATAAACCTAAGTATAAATTATACTTAGGTGAGTTTTGATATGGGATCATTTATGTGTCAGAAACTAATGGATAAATACCCAGAATTGTCCTGAACATGTATTATATATATTTCATTACATACATCTGCACTGTTAAACACTTTTAATTGTGCAAATTGTGATATATGTGTATGTTATTTGATATAGAGGAGCAACTAGAATGTTAACCTCCAGACGTTACCGGAATTTTTAGGTAGTAGCTTCGGGAGCAACCAATGAGTAACCTAGACGATCTCACTCAATTAAATGTTTGTTTTGTATTATGTTTGGATTGTTGAATGAATGTGTTTTGATTGTTGGATTCCGGACAATGAAGGTCCGATGACTGTGATATATATATATATATATATATATATATATATATGGGATATTGAAGTGCTACTTGTATGTGAATGCAACGAACTAAATGTTCATGACATGATTGATTTTGAGAGATGCATTCCATATATGAATGCATGATTAAATAATAAGAGTTGTGACCTAAGTAGCTACTGAAAACGAGCTTAAAGCTCCAAATGTTATTGAGAGCCAATAGCTCACTATGTAAAATGATCCCTGTATCCCAATAGATAAGGAACAGTATAAATGAGCCAGGTATCCATAATGTATACGGGACAGTTTAGGCAGTTGATCACAACAACGTAACATTTGGAAAAGAGTCTCATGAGCATTTCATATGCATTTTAATAAGTATGTTGATTGTTTGAAATGCCAAATTGGTTTACTCTAAAGTTAAAATGTGATATGTGTGCAATTGTGCAAAAATGCGAAGTTGTGAAATATATGTTATATGAAATGATGTGATATATGAATTGAGTGAATCATCGATGATGGTTACCTTATTGAGTTCGTAAAACTCGCTAAAATTGTAATGTTGATTTTTCAGGACCGAGAGACAACTCTAACTAATGAGAGACGCCACAAGCAGTGTAAACTTGTGATTTGGGAAGTGAAGTCATGACTCAAAGGTTGGTCAGCTAGGTTTTGGATAGATTTGATGGATTTTGTATATTTCCTCTTTCTTGTAGTACTTTTGTATCAAGTCATGATGATGTACATGTAGGAAATGTTGAAAGACATATTGTAGACCTTTGGGTTTTATGAAATGAAATGAGGAAATTTTGGATTATAAAAATTTGTGATTTTCTTAATGACATTCATAAGAAAATAAGTTATATGATGCCATGTAAAATGAATGTAGTGATTGTACGTAGCACACCATTATCGTAGGATATGTACTGGAACGTCCTAAGGGTGTTCCGGTATGTACCCTATAGTAAGGGGATGCTACATTGCATCTATTAACCTTAGATTTGTTATTTTTATCTATTAAAGGGTGTCTTTGCTGATAAGAGAAAAAGGAAAGAAGAAATGATGAACTCTCACGGGATTGTGAAAAGTCGCATAAAAAGGAACGAAAAATTTGATATGAAAGCCATAAAAATAGGAGGAGACAAAAATGTGCCAATTCATTTTTATAAGTATTTTAATTACAAAAAGATCATTAATGGTTTCATTCATTATGAATAGATACAACTACTAAACATACAAATTGTCATCATAAACTTGACAATAAAAACAAGTTTTAGAAACTCAAATATAAAGCATTTATGTATCCTAATTATTAAGGAAATAGGAACAATAATTAATACAAAAAAGGATTCATTAGATACTTTAAAGGGAAAAGCAATGATGTGACTAAGGATCAGTTTATAAAAGTAGGACTAGAAAAAAATGGTTTTTTTGTAAAATTAAAATAAGTAATGAGAGTAATCTATTACCTTAAAGCATGTTATGAACCACTACAAGAACTTGATTCAATAATATTGCCATCATTTACTTGAGAAGAATCAAACAAGTTTAATAGAGCCACCGTTACACAATCATCACCTTTACCATTTTCTAACTATTGGTTTTCATAAAAAGAACTACGGTTATGTATTAAGTTTAGCTTTAGATACCAGAATAAATGCCTCTGGTGGACAGAAAAGAGCAGCAGTAATCGTGTTTGTCAAGTCTTTGATTTTAACTATGTGTAAGATGCAAACAAAGCAAATACAGGGAAGTCATAGCACTAAGTAGATATAAGAAAGGTCTATATGATCCAAATGGAATTCCCAAATAACTAATAGTGAATTTTAAAATTAACGAGTTAATAATAAAGCTCCTAATTTCATCAAAAGCATAATCAAAACCTCCAACAATTAGATGGATGAGTAAACAAGTCAAAACAAACCCTAAAATCCCAAGCACGACACATACATAAGCACAGATCATGAAATCAAATCATAAAGGGAAGCGAGAGATGCCTGGCTAAACTTGAGGTTGTGTTGTTCTCCGACGAGTTGGGGGTTACTAAAGAAGAAGACAAACATTTAGTCGACAAGGCCAGAGGGCTGACAATTGATGGTGGTGATGTTGTGATGGCACTCAGAAAATTATATTTAACTCTATCCTTTTTTTCCTTATAATTAGTCCTACAATCCCTCGTAAGTCTTATTATATTAATCTCTTCTTCTCCCTAAAATATTATAAAGGGTATAATATGATATATAATAATCATAGTTCAGTTATTGTTAGTTGTGACAAAGTTTGGCCATTTCGGTTTAATTTGGTCCAACTCGGCTCTAATTTATCAGATTTTAGGCTGTGTTTAGTTTCTTTTTTAATATTTTTATGTTTTAGGTCAAGCTTGGAATATCTTTTCCAACCTGATCTAAAGTTTAAGATTTTTAAAAAATGAAATTATTTTTATTTTTAAAAATTAAATAATGCATTTAATCGAGTTTGGTTAGGCTTGATTATGCTCGGGCTCAGATTAGAAGCCTCAGGTCAAGCATCAGCTCAAATACAAAATTTAAGTGGGTATGGGTCAAACGCTGCTTATTGTCACGCTTAATTATTATTTAAAGTCGCAATGAATTTAATTATTGCTTATATAAAATTTTATAACATCATTTTAATTTTATTGCCTTTTTAAATATATGATAACAAATTACTATTGCCGTTGCCTATTAACATTATTAAAGGCCATGCTTTAAAAACTGTTACATTGTATTAGTTTTAAGCAAACATTTTAAAATGTTACAAATTTAATGTTGCCTAAAGTACTTTTTGCAGCTAGAATGCTCCCGACCTCGCAGATTGGAATGGCTAGCTGGCCCTTCCAAAACATACACAAATGCTTTGGCCTACACTGCTTTGAGACCTCCCAATCCTCATGTCCCTTGGCATAAAATAACAAGCCCAAGGTATTCCTTCATCCTGTGGCTAGCTTTTCTTAATAAGTTGCAAACGAGGGATAAAGTCCTCTTCTCTTATGTCCCAAATTATTGCTCTTTATGTTTCTGGGAAAATGATTCTACTGACCATCTATTTTTTGAGTATGACTACTCAAAAGCAATGTGGATACATTGTCTAAACTGTTTTCAGATCCACTTTCCAAACTTGATAAATCTTCAAGCTATTCTAAATTGGTTTAACCATCCTCCAAACTACAAAAATATTGACATCAACATTTTTATCATTCTCCTCTTTGTTATTGTGTATAACCTTTGGTCTGAAAGAAACCACCGAACCTTCAAAGATAAAATCTTGAAAGTTGGGAGCATTAACACTAGACTGGTTTTTCAAGTTATGGAACTTCTCAGCTCAAGTACCGAAGGAAGCTAATTGTTGGTATAGATTGTTTTCCCTAATGTATTGTTTTGAAGGTTTGTTTTCAGTTTATGACAGTAGGAAATCTAAAGAGGAGATCAGATTCTCCTACTCCTCCTTGGTTTCTTCAAACAAAGGAGATCCTATCTTTCAGCAGATTAGGAGAGTTTAGTAGTAACCTTTTGGGTTTCTCCAAAGATGTCTTGGGTGAGAGTTTATGCAATTATATGATGGAGGCTTCTGGTAAGGCATCAACTTTCTTTTCTTTCAAAAGTCTTAGAGAAGAAAATTATCAAAACTTGGGATCATGCTGTTGGGACAAGATGGGTGCAAGTAGCAGGGGGGAAGATTTCTCCTTTCTCATCCTCGGTATCTTGAGCAATGGAGATCCTATCCTTTCGGCAGAGTAGAAGAGTTCAGTTATGAAGCTTCAACCTATGAAGTTTATCTCAATAATTCTAGTTTTTTTAGATGAAGAGCTGCTTTTTCTAGTTTAGTATGTAAGTGTGTGTGTAGCTAGTTAAGGTAGTACCTTTTTAGGTCTCTCATGAACAGGTCAATGCAAGAAAATTTTGAAAACCCTAATTCTAGACAGAATTCGAAATGCACATAAGCAGCATGCTTCACAGCTCAATTCACAAAGGAACTCCGACCTAGTTATCATTTCAACTGTTTCTACAACACAAGTGTCTCTGATATCACTGTAGGAAAATCCCGGTGTGTCCATCACATGAACACGGTGTGGAAAACAAAAATTTTTGTCCCGGGACATTCCCAAAAGCCAGGATCCATGTGTATGTATAAACAGTCAAACCATAACGACCAACGTAGA
>JAOQMR010000009.1:3413119-3436590 GCA_027563865.1 Erythroxylum pelleterianum | reverse complement strand
AAAGGGGATTGCCTTTAGGGCACTACTCTAACAATCTTAACGTTCTGTACACACATAAGTCGACTTACACTAGTGGACAAGTCGACTTATAAGAACCGTGCAAGCATAAGTCGACTTACTCAAGGTACAAGTCGACTTACACTTACATGATATGCTTCTGGTATAGATATAGATCTCGTGTCCTTCTATTATTCTTTAAGAAAACAATTTTTGTATTCTCATGTTCTCTTAGGTTTGTTTATGTCTTTTGGTTTTGGAATGAGATTTGCACCTTGGGCAATCTCTAGCTTTGTACATAACTTTTTCTGTTGATTTATTAAATTACTGATTTACCCAAAAAAAAAAGTACTTCTTGTTGTAGTGCATATTGAATGGAGCTTAGTACATATTTGGAAGGAATTTTTTTTTAAAAAGAGATTCAATCTTTTGCATAACTAAGATAGTTCATTCCAAATTAGAAAAGGATAAATGACTTATAAAATTGACCTTCTAAATAAATTTAATGTAAAGGTTACTTTAAATGTTTTAAGATTTATCTTGTTTTTTATAGAAGGAATATTTTTTTTCAATCTATGAACATATTGAAGAAACCCCAATAGCAATCAATATTAATGTTTCATTAGTTAAGGTACTTTATTCCCACTGATTAAAGAATACAAACGTGACAGGAATGCCTAGATACATACTGAGTCACCTGTATGAGTCCATGAACACGCAAATATCATGGGAACTTCCTTTTAGTTTCTTTTTACGGTAGCATTCATCTGTACGTAGCCCTGGTTGCAGTCTGGAAGGCTGTGAAACACAGCTAATAGGTCCCTACGTACACGGAGAAGCAACCAGCATTTTTCGTCTGTTAGTTCTTATTCCTACAAGGCAAGCTCTTTCTTATTCCTAAAAGGCAAGCTCTTTAAATACGATAAGAAATTGGACGAGTCTACAATACAGGCGTGACTATATGAATTAATTCAAAAGACTAGCGTTTGTTGAGCATTCTAATTGAGTTATTGTCATCTTCCTTAATTGGGATTAGCTACTATACTAAGTAGATACAATATAAATATATAACATCATTCCATTGCATAACTTAGTATGGAGTTCCTTGCTTTCCCCTAAGATATCCTACACAGTCTAGGTAGCATTGAAAGGGAAACTACCTACACTCGACGGGCTTCACATGTTAACCAACTCCACTATTGACAACAGGTGCAAACTGTGTGAAGGTGGAATAGAAATAGTTGATTGTTTGTTCTTTGATTTTAGCTACTCCAAACTAGCTTGGAGAAGCACATTGGAAAGATGTGCAGCCCCTGAACCACGCCTTCAACCTGGTAGCAGCTAACACAATGGCTCTTGAAACCTCCAAGAATGAGGAAAGGTTGACATGAAAAATGCTTCAAATGGCATAGGCTTGCCTAGTATATTGGATATGGAATGAAAAGAACTCCAAAACATTTAAAAGCTTAAAAACAGGACGATCAGACTTCCAACAAAAAAATTTCCACTATGTAAAGGAAATCTTCTTAACTAGGGGTAGTGACATCATACTCAACTAGTATGAAAAACAAATGGTCTTTGTAATTAGCTGGCTTTTTTGTTTTTATTGAAGATGTATGAGATCATTCCCTTGTAACTTAGTTGTTGCTATGATCAATATTATTCTTTAAATAAAAAAAAAATCAACTATAGTTATTTATTTAATTTAAGAATATTTTAAGCCTACAACTATAGTTGCTTCCTTGAGTAATCACCTTGAATCTTAGATCATTAGATAAAATGCATTTGAAAGCTAGGAAGTTTGTAAAGGGACCTTGAATATACTAATTATCAAATTAAAACCAAGTGGTTTTTCATTGTTCTTCATTATATTGCTCATATAACATCTTAATTTGAGGATCATATTTTTAAAAAAACTTTCCTCTTTAAATTATTCCATATTAATCTATTGTATCCATGAGGACTTATAGCTAGTGAGTAGCTTCTATATCTGCTTGGCTAATAGCATTTTGTTTATGGATTTAATGAAAACAATATCAAAGTATCCATTCTCCATGGGTTGATAGAAATATGATCATTTGACTTTTACATCTCTTAAGTAATTGTGTTAACCCATCCAGCGAAAGCACTTTTCAATAGAATTTATTAAGTGAAAAGGGAGAGATACGCGTGCAAGTTGTTAAGAATAGATATTATCAACTAAAGCCTTCATATATAACAAGGGAATCTATTCATTAAACCACTAATTCTTCTCTACTTTAGAAAGAAGAGGGTTTAACAACCCTAAAACAAGAATCTTTTGGTTCTTATATGTTAATTTAGGTATTTGTGTAGAGTTGTCTCCCTTTAAGAGTTATGGATAGGTATAATTGCTCAATCATCTTGCTTCTCCTATACAAATAAGCAGCTTTTACTTGTGATGCATGTAAGATTAGACATGTTTGTAAAGATTTTTAAAGATTACATAATATTCATTACTAATGTTATATCCACATCATTCAATAGGAGGAGATCATTTTCAATGCAAAGATGAACTATCTTAAGCCTTTTGCACTTGTTATGATAGAAGAAGTCTCCTTGCTACTTAATCATCTTTTGTATAAGAACCAAATCGAATGAAGGAATCAACTTTAATAATTTTATAATTTTTTATTCAAAATACTTCAACAAAATTTTCTTATTATTAAAAAGAAAAAGACTCTAAATTAACTATATAGTGAAAAGAGTAAGTGGAAGTCCCTTTCCAATTAGTCATTTATACAAATGAATCAAAATTACAATATAAGAATTCATATGTAGTTTCTTTTTTATTTTATTTTCATACAACAATTAATCAAATCCAAAAAATTACCAAAATAATAAAAAACGAAAGAAAATAAAAACCATGAATGAAGTGAAAATTTGATCTTTATAGTAAAGATAATTACAATAGAAGAATTCCATTCAGAAAGTGACAATTCCTATAACATAATTGTCCTTGACTATGGAGGCAACTTTCTTACTGATAACGAAGATGAATAGTTTTTTTTTAATGCAAGCAAGGGATTAATGTGGGAAATTAGGGGGTATGATACAAGAGGCCGAGTGGAAAGTAGAAAAAGTGAAAAAGAATCCTTTAGATTGTTGTGAGCTACCATTTCTATTATTAGAACTATTTCTACTTATTAAATTGGAATTATGGGGCATCACTATTCATCTGGTCAAAGTTGTAAAAGGTTAAAATATGATTGATGGATAGAGTTGCAAAGGTGGAGTCATAACAAAATTGTTGTATTAGTAAAGGATAAAAGATTGCAATTAAACAATGTTATTTTAGTTTGTATGAATTATTAAAAATTACATTATTTTGAATATAGGAAAGTTGCTTTAAAGAAGAAAACAAAGTATGTTTACTTTAATATAAGCTATTACTGTATAAACAACTTCATTTTAAATAAATGGATATTATATTCCCTTCCAAATTGTCATATCTTAATTTAAATTAAAAATTCTTCTCTATAATAGTTTTAACCGTACGAGCCTAAGACAAAAATTTACTTTTAATTGTATACGAAACTATCTAATAGCATTTAAAATATATAAAATGAAGTTTATATATAAATCATAACACATCCATAGCATTTAATGTTTCTTATCTATTGACTAAAGCTTTACATTTTGTTTAAGCGTTGCATGCTCTACTTAGTGGATTGTTGACCTCTTGTTTATGTTTTATCACGGCTTCCCATTTGTTTCTTGTCTTCTTTATTCTTTCTCTATATTTTCTATTTTCTTCTCCTTTTGTTTATGTTATTGCTTCCTTTTCTTGTGCTCTTGTTCCTTATGATCTTGAGTTTTTCCCCTAGTGTTTTTATTTTTCCATACTAGCTTCTAGTATTAAGTCTTCTAGTTTCTATTCAAAGGCCTTCTTCTTCTCTTGAGTCACCTTGTTCCTTTCTCCTCTTTCTTCTTGCATTCTCGATTCCTATACTTCTTTCCCAATAGGATTTTCACACATTTCTTCTCTTTTTTATGTATCTTTTTTAATTTTCTTCTCCTTCCTTTCTTCCATTTCCATCCTTCAAATTTATTCTAGCCTGTTATCTTTGATCCCTGATGATAATTTTTATAATGAAATCTTTCAATACTGTAAGTATACAGATCACAACTAGTAGTATCAAAGATATCATTCCCACAAGGACTATAGACACCTAAAAACTTGAATATAAATTTGTCTAAGGTACTAAAGATTGATTTGAATTAAAAATAATTGAAATACAAAACTAATAAATTGAAACAAGTAAAGAATTGATTTGTCAATAAAATAAGTTTGATCAAAGTTTAAGACCTAGGAATTATTCTATCCTTGTTTTGTTTTCCCTTTATCTTATTGATACAATTTATGCTCAAACCTAGATATCATAAAGTTTTTATTACCTTTTCTTGAGATCTAGTTAAGTAAACCTAATTGAACTCGATACTCATAAAATTGTAATATCTCAATTCACAAAACTACTCGTAACTATTTAATTAGATCTCAATCAATCCTAAGGATAATTAATTTCACAATTAATATCTCACTTTAATTGTTAATTAATCTGAAAATTACAGGTATATTAATCTACCGATTTCATTGCGCACCTTAATACATATAACTTGATTCACTCTCTATATTTATTACAAAGTACGAGCGTAATTAACAATTATCATAAACATTCATAGATGTATCAAATTAAAAAAAATTTCAACAAAAATTCAAGAAATATGGATATAGAAACCCATAATCATGTTAAACATCTTAGCAATCCAAATAAACATCCAAGAAAATGAAATAAATAAAGGGAAAGAAAGAAAAACAAGTTGGAGTCTTCATCTACAAATTTGGAATTCTCTGAAGCTCTTTTAATGTCTCCTCTGAATCTTCTATTGATCTGGTGGCTGCTTCCTTTTTTCTTGTTTTTCTTGTTCTTTAATATTTCTTGAGGATTCTAAGGTCCTTTCTAGGGTTTCCTCACTTAATTTAGTTCCAAAAACAAAGGCGGAACGTCAAAAGTACAAGAATACTCATAAGCTGGAAAAGCTAAAATTTGCTGGAAATTGCTCTCTGTTACATTTGTCATGATTATAACCTGCATTATTTCATGCTTCCAATTCTTCTCTTTTCTTCAATTTCCTATTTCCATACACTCACAAACACATCAAACACCTCTTGAAACATAAAATTGAGGTCAAATTCTTGCTCCAAATAACTCAAGTAATTGAAACACTTAAAAACACTAACAAAACACTATTCTAAGTCCTAAACACATAATTATCATCTAAGAAAACACTTTAAAACACACTAAAACACATAAAAACATATTATAATCTATACATATCAACATCCCCATTCTTAAAGCTTTGCTTATCCTTCATAAAAACAAAAAACACAAAAACATCACAAAATCATATAACATGGAATATTGGTACAATGGCATCAAATCTTATGAAATTAACTTAACCTCAAACATCAAAATCCTTTCATGTTTAAATGCTTTGATTTGAATAAACATATCAATCAAAATCATGCACCTATGACATTTGTAAGCATGCATTTATTATTATTGATCAATTAAAAAGGCAAAAAATCACTAAGTAATCTTTCATGAAAATTCTTGCTATTTTTAAAAGATTGATAGGTTTTATTTATGATAAGCACCATTTTTAAAATTTTCTTTAATGATAACCTAGTCTTTTGAAACGAAGGCAAACACTTTATCAAGAGTGTCCCTCGATTACACAACTAGATCACATTTTATATTTAGCTTGATTGGAGTGTCATTATATCATTTTGACACAAAGATAAACATTTTGTCATGAATGCCCTTAGTTACTTAACTATAAACTGGTTATCAGCTCTATTCTTAACCCAATGTTCTTAAAAAGGGCTAATAGAATAGTAATTTTATTTTAATTTTTTCATTTAATTTCTTAGCCTACCTCATTTCTTCTTAGTGAATCACTCTTATGAAAGAGTACTAATGATGCTAGCCAATTTAAATGAGTGTAATTATAAATGGATAAAAAAAATTCCTAACATGAAATAATCAGTTTCATATCCTAATTAACGCGCATATTCATCCCAAAGATACCTAAGACACAAAATTCAGAAGTTACTATATGTTTACAATTTAAATGACCATGTTCTAAGATAAACTAATTTCATTCAATTCATGCCATTGACACATTCACACAATGCACACATCATGCATCAAAATGCTCACATAATGCCAACCTAACCAAAACTAACATAAAAAAAATGCCCATTTCATATACAAATGACATGTCAAAGCATCCTCTTCCCCACACTTGAACAACACATTGTCCTTAACGTGAGAAATAAAACAATACAAATAAAAATAAATAACAATAACGAAAAAATTTGAGCAAGAAGACTTATGGAGATTGAGGCAATGATTGTATGGGAGATAGAATTTAGAGACACTTTCTGCCATAAAGATCCATCGATGCACTCCCTACAAAGTAAACATAAAAAATTAAAATTAAAAAGCACCAACAAAATAAAAAGAAAATAAAAACTATCCTAATTCTTAGGTTGCCTCCCAAGTAGCCCTTGTTTAATATCATTATTTTGACATACTCTGCCTTCTACCTTCAACCTGGGTCTATAATGAGTGCTTTCTTGCACCCTTTTCTCCATATGGCAGTTTAGTAGCCTGTGAATAAGCCACTAATTGCAAGATAATAAGAAAGACAAAATTGATCAAATTAAAAATGACGTGCCCCTCTCCTAAAACGACTAGGAAAACTACCCGACACCCACAATGACCCTCCAGTTGATATCTAAGTGGAAAGTTCCTGTGGAGCTAAGCCTAATGCTCTTTTTATCGAAAAGCTTTTAACTCAACATTCATAAATATAATCAGTGGACTTTTTTAAAAACATTTTATTAAAAATTTCGACAGCAAAGCAACTGCATTTTAACATTCTCAAAATTTTGAAAGTTCCTGTAAAAGTTTAAAACATTTCTTTATTCACATCAAATTCTCTACTACAAATTTTGTACTTCAAGTACACTCACAAGCAATCTCAATAATAAAATCAATTGATTTTAAAAAACTAAAACATATTCATACATTTCATCTAAAAACCTTTATATAAATCCATTCTTTACATAAATGTACATTCCAAAACATGTTCAAGGATATGCAATAGTTCCCAAAAATATTTACAAGGAAAAAATGCCTACACAGCAGCACTTGACAAAGTTGACTACTCGCGAGGCGGAGTCCCGACTACTGAAGCCCTTGAGTGTTCACTTGGGAGGTTTTATTTTGAAAACAAAAAGTTAAGTGTGAGCTAAATGAGTTCAGTGAGTGTTAAACTTTTTATGCAAACTATATTTTACAATTTAAACCTCCTAAAACAATTTCATTTCATTTCTTATGATACAACAACAATATAAAACATATATGCTTTCTGAAATCAAATTTCTTAAGTTACTTCTAAAGTAAATAGTGATGGCATTGTTGTTGTCATGAGCTTCTTACACGACATATCCCACCACTAACTTCTTTTCCATATGGTACCCTCACGAAGTTGGTTTTGTATCACTTACTTGTGTATAGTTAGCCACTAGTTACGGAGTTGGTTCTACTTTGCTTACTCACACTAGGTTAACTGCTATACATATGTAGTTATGGAGCTAGTTCTACATCACTTACCCACAACTGTTAACTGCTAGTTACAGAGCTGGTTCTACATCACTTACCTGCATTAGGCTAACCGTTATACACCTGTAGTTACGAAGCTAGTTCTACATCGCTTACCGGCATTAGGTTAACCGTTATACACTTGTAGTTATAAAGTTGGTTCTACATCGCTTACCTGCAATTGGTTAACTAATAGTTACAAAGCTAGTTCTACATCGCTTACACACATTAGGTTAACCGCTACACACTAATATAATAACATGTATAAAAACTTACGTTGTACCATAGGATAAAATTCATTTCCTTGTTATCAACCAATAATATAATTTCAATGTAACTTCAAATCAGATGAAATTCAACTTTGAAACTTGAATTCATATATTGCTAAAACGTAAACTTTTACTAGTAATATTCACTTGTAATGGATCATTCACATAAAACTCATAATCATACAATTTAAAATAACATCATCAATTCGTTTGCAAAAAATTTATTTATATAAAACTATTAAAATACACTCACTGTTTTACAAAATTATCGCTAAGCAAACTCACGTGTTCTGTGCCTTTCCTTTACCTATATAAATCACATTTGGCTTAGGCATTCATTCCAAATTCAGAAATAAAGCATTAAAACTATATATTCAGTTTAATCGAATTCGAGATTAGTATTTAATTGCGTAACACGTAGGCTAATCGTATTTCAGCTTGCTTCCATAAGCTAACCTACTATTCTTCGTTTCAATATCTAACTTCGAAAATTACTTAAATACCATCCTTTACCCATTCTAACTTATCAATTTCTTCAAAACACTATCTCACCCAATTAATTAACCATAACCATAATCAAACTTCAACAACTCATACCAATAACTACATTTCCTCTTAAGGCCAAATTGTCCTCACAACACATACTCATATTGTCATTTCATTTTCTTTCCATTGTTTCAGCACTATTCAACTAAAATCTATGCCAAGCATCATCCAAACACATCATAAACCATTTCAACTTCATTACTTTCCACAAAAACTCGATATACTAAGTTTTTTTTCCAAATAATAACATAACACTTCATTTAACAATTCTAATGCCAGAAATACTCTTAATGACCATCTTTAATCACATTCACATGATCGGTACGTCATAACCATACTTTTATACCAAAAATGTCCTTAAGGTTAAACTTAAAATATTTCACATTAAACTTTTCCAATTCAATTCCATTTGATTTCTAGCACTAAAAACTAATCCAAATTCACTTCCATGACATTCTAATACACACATTTAAGCTATAAAATTTCATTAACGAATTTTTACATAATCATACACCTTAGGTTGAATTTTAACCAATTCCAATTTCAATTCCAAATCAATTTTTTTTTTCATTTTTTTACTTCATTAGCATCAAAATCAAGATATGAACATCATATAACATCAAAGTAAATTTTGGATCATTTCACATTAAAACCCTAATCATAAAATGCTAACCTTAACCAAATCTTTCAAGCTTGATTTCTTGATTTACTTTCTTAATTTCGACCCTCTACTCCATGACAAGTCAAAAACCACCATTGATACCACTAAAAGGCCATAAACTAGTATTTTAAGATAGGAAAACTTACCACTTTTTCCTTCAATCTCTTGGGTAAATGTATAAACATGTGGACTTGATCAAGATTTCTCCAAATCCTGCTTTGAATCGATAAAAAACCGGCTGCCTCTTCTTCCACTTCTCTTTGGCCTATGTTTCTCCTTGATCTCTCTTCTTTTTTTTCTTCATTTTTGCTCTCTCATGACTACTCTCACATTAACTCACTAAATGAAGCAACTTATGTCTTAATTCTTGCTTTTTATACGCTTTAATGGTTCACCCATGTCACTTTTCTATTGGTTATCTCTAATGACTCATCATCCATTTAATTAATGATTTTTAACCCTTAAGAAAGTCTCTAATTGGTTATTAATTGTGACTTACTAATACACTCACACCATTGTATACAAAAAAACAAAATGCCTGTTTAATGAATTTAATTCACCAACTAATCTAATTAAAATTTGATAATATTTCTTAATTGTCTTATTATCAAACTGAACAGGAAATACTCTAATTAGAGTCAATACTTATTGATTGGATGATTTAAAAAAACTTCGAATGGATTTAAAATCTTCAATATCCATTATTTTCCAAAAAGGAAATTTTTAGTCCTAAACTTTCAGAACTCCCGAAATCCATCTAATTGGAGTTATTTTTGATCAATTTCAGTATCATTAAACTCTAAAACTTATTTACGATATTTTTCAATATTCCATGATTGTGTCCCCCAAAAATTACTATTCACCCAAATTGAATTTGTTTGAAAACACTATTCACCAAAAATAAAAATTGATATTCAATGAAAGGAAAAGTTTTGAGTTTTACAAAGAAAACTAAGTTTGTTCATTAATTCCCTTTTTAGTAACAAACTATCAATAAGATAGGGAATGATGAAACTCCCTAAATCTCCAATCATTCAAAACATAAAGCATAGGTTAGCAAGAGCCAATGAATAGGTTTGCTACTATAACCTTCCCAACCACGATTGTTTTCTAGGCATTTCACTTGTAAAAAAATGAAAAAAATTGTATTGATCCTAAGTATCAAACAAAAACATAAAAAAAGCAGTAAATAGAAATGGATAAAGAAATAGTAGATTCCATCGTTTCTATGGTTACTTTTTAAATGGTAAGGTCTTCTCTATACACCGGAGCCCTTTCCTTCAGTTAATCAATCCTATTGTTAACTTGTACAGTTCACACTTTTTGGCTCTACCCCATGAATTCTCCAGTAATAGGTCTTTCACACCAATGAGATTATCTATACAGTAACGATATTTAATTATGAATATTAGTTGATTAGTTTACCCTATTAGTCTGTTCTTGCAAGAAGAGTAGGAGCATAATTTTTCGGCCTATTAATTGAAATAAGATTTCCCCCGTTCAACGGATAATCTTTTGCTATCAATGGGAAATTCTTTCTCATTTTAAATTGAAAATGGAGGTGATTGAATTTGTACCAATGCAATGGAAACCATAAATTTGAGACACAATAGAAAGAAATAATAGATCTTTTTTAGTTTTTTTTTTTTATTTTAGATAGTGAAGGGGGTTCTTCCATTCTATCCTTTTTCATCCGTACTGATGAAGGATAGTGGAAAAAAAAATTTCTTTTCTTTTGTTCCAGCCCACGATTTGGACGAGTCGCATATACACCCTAGTACATGTTACTCAGCGCTGAGGGCATCCCCCAAGAGCGGGGGATTTGGTGACATTTTTTATTGTCTTGTGTTCCTAATAAGTTGTTTAATAGTTGGCATGCTGAATCGTATGGATAATGGGTCGGTTTAGGTCGATCCTAACCCCGGATGATTATCAATTATTTTTATAAATTTTTTCTATATTAATTAACAGAATATTAAGAATATTTAACCCTGATAAGCTACAGAAGAATGGATACCTTGGGAGACACTAGCTTGATCCAAGCCAAATTAACCCATGGTATCTTAGGAGCAACATGCCTAACAGAAACCTTATTGGATTTTATTATAAATTGCTTTAAAGAGTGTCTCGACAAAATTGCTCTATCCTCCTTGTTTGGATTATAAGAATAAATAATGAAGCAATCTTATAGAAAATTTAAGAATCTACTCAAAATATTCCATCATTCATAGGTGGTTAAAGAACTTACTATAACAAGACATAGTAACCTTAAAGCATTCGGAAAGAGGATAATTCATAATGACCCATGGGGCTCCATTTATCATTCCAAAGGGAAATGGATAATCCATTCTCTATCTGCAACTAAAACTGCTACTGACTGGAGTCTCTCAGCTTGAGTATTTAGATCATAAAACATGATGAATCAACTTTGGTTTTTTCTCTATAAGTTCTTTTGCCTAATAGGTAAAATCCATGATCCCATTTCACCCATAGCTAGTTCTTCTCATTGACAATTATCCATATCCATTTTGCTAGGAGAGGTTTATTGATATGTGCTTAATTGTTGATATTTTTTATTTATTTTCAATTAGCGATTATGGATAAAAAATGATTAAAATACTCACTTTAATTCATATTTTATTTTAGGTACAGATGGCATTTTTAATGGGTTAGGCTTCACGTGGGACAACAATAGCAAGGAGAGCAGTAGATTAAATGGACAAAGCATGGAGGCATAGGGCTGTAGTATATGGACAAACTACACAGACATCATGAAGCTAGCGTTTTCAACGCTACAAATAAATGAGATTAAAGGATAAAGCAACGTGACAGGACAACACAGATGCAAATTAAATCAGCTACAGGAGAAGGTTTGGTGAGGTTGTTGATAAAGAAGCAGTAGACGACACGTGGAGAAGCAATAAGAAACAGGCAGCTTGTGGACCAATCAAATGGGACCAGCTGAACAATGTATTGGGAGGAGCAAATCATTCAGCATGAATTAGCTACTGTGAGGAGCATAACCAGACGAGAAGCAGGTGCGGCGCAAAAGCAAGTACAGGTGAGGCGTGAAAATAAATAAGAACAAAAGTAAGAGAGGCGGCAGCATTGCTGGAAATTGAAGAAATCACGCAAAAGTGAAAAAGTGAGGGGCGTGAACAAAGAATAGAGAAGGTAGCAGGGAAAAGCAATAAAACCAGAGGCAACAGCGGCGAGAGACGAGGAGGGGGCGCAAACAAAGAAATAAATTAGCGCAAGTGAGAATTGATTGGAGAATCACAAGAGAGCTGGAGGGAAGATAGAAAAGAAGAGGGTAATGCAAGTGACAGTCAGATTAGATAGAGAAATTATAATGTTTGGTAACTAAATTTTTATTTCTTGGTTTACGGAATCTTAGTTATTGAACTTTGCATGTTGTGAGGTTTGTGTTCTTTATTTCAATCGATTTATTAGTCAAGTATCAATTATTTTTCTGGGTCATTGTTTGATTGTTTAATTAGACAGCTAGGTGCACAACTAGTATGTATTTTTATTCAATCAATCGCTAGTTTAAAAAGGTTGACATTCAATTCTTTTAATCAAAAGTAGCGACTAGGATTATTGTCTACTACTTTAGGGACATGGTTATAGGAAAAATAATTGTCTAGGCTAAATGTACATCATAAGTATGTTGTCTAGTTCGTTGATTTTCTTGATTCGTAAAGCTATTAATTAATTAAATCTGAGATCATATCCATGTTATTAATTAATAAGGGTTAATTCAAATACATGTTTTGGTTAACTAAACATAAGAGAAAATAGGTAAAGAAATTTACCACGACGAATGCTGAATTAATAAATTGGTTATTTTTAGTGTCGATGATCAACGCAAGTTCAATAACGAAGGAGACCGGAAACCAAGATTTATTTCCATTGATGTTTAAATTCTTATTATTTGGTTTCTAGTTATTTTTTCAATTTCCATTTAATGTTTAATTCAAAAATCCAAAACCCCCTTTTTCGTAAACACCGATTATTTTTATTTCATAAACTTTACACGCACTCTTTGTGGGATCGACCTAGACTCACCACTCTACAGTAGTAGTCTAGTAATTTTAATTTTGATTAGCGTTACGACGCGCGGTCATTTATTCACCTATTGTAGTGGTATCATCCCTAAGCCTCCCTTATGCCTTGGCAAGTAAACAACTCCCAACTAACTTTTGCATATGGTTTGGTGTTTATATCACCATTCAAAGGGTAGCTTCTAATGAGCTTCTCTATATCCCTACTCAGCTTCTTAAGTAGCATGAAATGCAAGGAACAATAGGTTTCCAGGTTGTTTAAAATTAATGTAATAAGTTAAAGCCTACCCAAAAATGTGAGGATCTTGTTTGTCCAATTTCCCACCTTTATTCTTAAAAAACTAAATATTACTTGACATTCCTAATAAAAGAGCTTATTAGATGAAATTGGAACTTTAAGGTGTTTAAAGGAGGAGAAGTGGAAGCCATTCTAGATATTGTGTAACTTCCTTACTATATGTTTGCAATCTTTAGATAAAATTAGAAAACTCATTTACATATTGTTGCATAACGTATATAGTTTACTAAATTCTTCCAGACATCTTATTAAGCATTGTATAAAGGATGTGCTTACTCCACTAAATAAAAGAATATCATCAGCAAAAGAAAGTGAGAAATTTGTTGCTTAGCATATTTCTTATGGTATTCTAGACCATATCCCTACTAATATTAATTTAAATTATTTTGAAAAGCATCTAAAAGAATATTAATAAAAGGTAAGGTGAAAGTGGATTCCTTACCTTATACCTCTGTCCCTTTAGAGAACAATAGTAGCCTTTTGTTTCACAATCACATTATGTGAAGTTGTACTTATATATTGTTTAATCCAAGTAATGAATGGATCCAAAAAACCTATAGCTTATATAGTGACTATAAAATGAAGTTCCATTGCACTGTATGAAAAGATTTATGGATGTCCACCTTGAGGTTATGTATATGCCATGATATAATCTGATTTGGTTTCAATATAATATTCCTAGAGCTGTTATAACATTATGGAGAGCTATAAGGGACATATTATCCCACCATTGAAAGATTGAACAAGTTTAACTAATTGACAAACTGGTGTAGTCTTAGCTGAAGCCTAATGGAGATTACCTTACACCTATTTTTCAAATGCAATTTTACTAGTGGAGCATGGAAAATAATTCTTTGCAAATACGCCATCTTTAATCCTCGATATGAATGGCAATAAATAATTAGCTAGAGTACGAGTTTAAAACATATTAAGAAAGATGTTAAATGGTTTTTTTTTATATTGCCTTATCATAACTAATGCTAACCATTTAGGATGAAAGAAATAGGCACATCTTTTTGTAATAAGGAGAGAAGTTGTGAGCAATTCATTAAGGACATAGTAAATTCCATTTGACTTCATATAAACACCTTTTCTGATAAGCTATCTTTATATTTAAATTGTATTGATATACGGAGCATTAGTTAAAATTATTTTTGTAACATTTGGGGTGTTAAGTAGCTTGGTATGGTACTTTTCATTCTAAAATCTCATATTGAGAACACTTGCAATGTCAACTTGTTTCAGTCATTTATAGCTTTCTTTCATTCCATTTTCCAAAAAAAATCTAATGCTTGAAAGAATTCCTTAGAAACATCACTTAAATCAATTTTGATGAGGTTTTAATTCTAAGCACTAAGGAAGCATAAACCATTAAACTCATTTGGAAAAAAGGCTTTGTTGGGGTTAATGTTAAAAATAACCCTTTTAGTCTCTTCATAAGGTATAAGTTTACATAGGTGTTTATTTTTCAACAATAATTGATTAAGAAAATCTCCATTAAAAGAACTTTAGGTTATGATAAGTTTTACACAATGATGAAATTTCATTTCTCTTCAAATTATACTCTCTCAACCAAGACCAAAAGTTTTTGGAATTTGGCCCCTAACATTATAATTTAAACATATTCTTATACAAAATTATAAACTTAGGCTTCTGTGATCTAAACAAGAAATATACCCTTTTTGTTGAATATTGACAATATTCCCCTTGAATATTGGACAATTAGAGGATTAAGCCATTTGACTAGATTTATAAGTAAGACATTATGTCTAGATGAAGCAATAAAAATCGTAAAAATATTTAGATGTTCTTTTGTTTGTTTGCTAATTAGAATTAACAAGGAACTTCCAAAAAACATCCTATTATTAATACTTGATGAAGCAAATAATCTCTTTTAAGACAATGTCATTTTCACCTATACTTAGAGTCTTAACAAAGCTCATCAAAATAAAGTAAAAAAAATAAACAAGTAAGCGATTTCAAACATATGAATATTTGAAACTTATACATCGAGATGCCAACATAAAGCTTATCAATAATGCCACTACTACTGATTCTTTTTAAAAGGACAAGGAAATTTTAAAGAGGATCTTCCTATAAACAAATTTGGAAATGATAGCAATATAATGGATTAATTTTAAATTCAAGAAGTGGATTCCATTAAGCAGTCAACATTCCTTAACTCTTCTTTTTCACATAATAATAGTGAGGATATCACAATGGAAAATGAAGAAGCTTATAAACCTCAGACATCCATAAGAGAAATATGGAGTTTTGATAAAATTTCATTACAAAGGTATGGATCTATCTCAACTGCTTAAGAACTAATAGGCTCATTAATGAGAACTCTGGGGAATTTAATAAGTAAGTCCTTTAATGACGTTTGTTCAAAGAATAGCTTTCAAAGAGCCACAAAGAGAAACTCCAAAAGGAAGAAAAAATACCCAAACTATCCTTAAATAACTATCTTAGTTTGGAATGAGAAAAGGCTTAACATACTTATTGAATAACAAATGGTGTTTGATTATATTAAGAATACTGAACCTTTTCTTATATGGATTTTGTAAATAAAAATCAAGGATAGTAATTGTAAAAACTTAAGTTTCCTTAATGAGATATTGGTCTACCTAAAAAATAATCATTTTCTTCAAAATGGAAGATTATTAGTGTCATATGATTCAAGTGATGTGGATGCTACACCTATAATTATAGAGTAACAACTTATTCATCTACTTATTAGAATGAAACATTTGATTGTAAATATCTATGTTTCATTTGTTTATGCTTTTATTTAAAACTTTTAGATAATTTCATTATGGAACAAACTTAAACAAATTTGTGGAAATATGAATAAACCTCTGATAATTATAAGAGAATTTAATAATATGATCCACTCTGTAGTTGATTTTAAGGAGTCGTATTGATGAAATCAATAAATTTGCTAGTGGATCTCCCTTTACCTCCCCAGCTACATCCACTCTAGCTTCATGTCCATTCCTCAAACTACCTAAGCTTAATTGGGGCCATTTTAGTTATTATGATCATACTTTACCTTTCTTGCCTCCCTTTCTTACCATTTTATAACAGTTTTCAAACTTTGAAGTAGTTAAGCTTTTGTTTTGTCATTTCAAGCTATTGTCTTAACCTAATCCCCCTTTGAAACCTATAATGAAGCAAGAGGATCTTCCTACCCTTGAGTACCTACACCTACTCTATCCTCTATGAAGAAGCTAAGGAATGCAACTAAAAGGGATCATCTCTCTAATTGCAAACTAGTTTCATGAGGAAGCTCTAATATTTAAGTTGACATACTTTCCACCCGATGATGAAGGAAATGTGGTAGACCCCCTTGGAGGTATTGAAACAAGGTGCCAATAGGTGGAGGTGCTCCTTGGTAGGATACTTTATTGACAAAAGTCCTCCGTTTCCATTGTCCAAGAAATGGTTTGAAACCAAAAAGGTGGATTATAGTCCAAACAAGGTGTTCATAAGTCAAGCCTTTCCCACTGCAGGTATGGAAACATGTAATGGAACTAGAGATTAAAAATATCTAACAAGTTTCAATGTAGGCCAACTTTCATAACATTTCACTGGAGTATTGCAGTTTCATAGAGTTGAATTATGTTGCCAGCTCATTTCGAAAAATAATTTGCTTAGTTAAAAATAGTCAGAAATGGGAAGGATTGGGTATATGAGTGTCTGTATTGAAGTAGATGTTCACAAGCCTTTCCTTAAGCTATAGAGAGAGACTACAAATTGGTCAAATGATATTGAACCATATGACAAGATACTAGATTAACCATATTTCACTTATAAAGATCATCTTAAAGAAAATTGACAAAAAGATTGAAGGAATTCATATAGGGTGGACCCAACTCAAGTAGTAAGAAAGCAAAGGTAAGTTGGGAAGTGTTACATCAACCTAAGAAGCAAGGTAGTTAAAGATATGCTCAGCTAGACTATAAGACAACATCAACTTAACAAAGAAGTTGCAGACAAACTATCACTCAACATCAAAGCAACATGGCATCTAGAATGAGAGTGTTATAAATGACAAAACTGAATAGCTAAACATTTGTATGTATTACAAAGTAGTTGGGAGTATGTTCTTTGATGTTCTTGTTGTTAAGCATTGGATTGTAACCGGCCAAGGTTGAGCATTGTTCTCTTCAATATATTTTATTACTTTTTTTATAAAAAAGTTGAAGCTTTTTAATCTCTCATTTGCTAATATTCTATTACTGTTTTGTAAGGCGGATGCTCCCTCTATTTCCAACTTGGGAAACATCATTAATCAGTTCAATAAGTTTTTAGAGTGGAATTCAATGTGGATAAAAGCATCATAATGCTATTCAAGGATGCTAAACCATTGTTACATGACCTAGATACCATCTCCAAAATGAAAGTAGCTTAACCCCCCCTTCACCTATTTAGGAGTGCCTATCACAACTTCCAATCCATACTATAAAGATTGCATACCCTTATTTAAATAAATTGAAAGGAAGTTAAGAACTTTGTATGATAGGGAGCTAAGTTATATTGGTAGGATCTAATTGGTGAAAGCAATACTATATAATATGTATAATTACTAGATTTCATACTTAATTATACTTAAGAAGATGGCCAACAACATAAGGAATCTCTTGAGGAACTTTCGATGGAATTGTTATCCACATAAAAACTCAAGTGAAAAGATATCCTAGAAAGACAAATGTTGCTCCAAGAAGTAAGATGGATGAGGGTTCATCACAATCTATATGTCATCTAGAATTTTCCACACAAAAATAATGCCAAAGCTTCTAGGAAGTGAAATGCAATAAAAACTTATTGTAGACTTAGATCAACCTATTGAAACTGAGAGTAGCTCATTCATTTAAGTGCTTTATTGGAAATAGGAAAAGCACCAACATTTGGTTTGATAATTGGAGAAACATGTCCTATATTTATGCATTCTAACCTATGCCATCTGAAATATATACTAAAGCCCTAAGACAATATAAGCAATCTTATAATTGATTAGAAATAAAGCATCAAATTGAGAGGTTTTGAATGTCTAGTAAGTGCTCTCTCCAAACAGACTCAAGGAAGATATAAAGGATAGAGTAATCTAGGCTCCCCATACATTAGGGAAGTTCTCCAATATGTTTGTTAGGAAGTTATTTATGGCTCAAATATCTTAGAAACAATGGCATAGGATACCTTGGCTTCCTAGAAATAATCCTCGATATGCAGTCACTAATAGATAACATGTTGGAATAGATTGCCAACTACGGATATAATAAAAACAGCTACTATTGGTCACAAATGCTCCATATGCTCTTGAAAATTAAAAACTAAAAATTGTATATTCTTTTAGTCCTCTTATACTAGATCATTGTAGGGTATAATTAATTACGCTTATAATGTTAGTGACATAAGTGATCATTGAGAAGAGTTGATTGGTTAGCTAGGCAAGTGTAAGTTACCAAAAGGAAACTCTATGCCAACTTTCTGTGTTAGAATCTATGGAACTTGGCATTAAAGAAATAGGAGGAAATTTAAATTGCAACAACTTAGCGCTGATCAATCCCACGTAAGCAAAATAAGTAAGATCAAGGAATATTTTAGCCTATGCTTAAGGAAAGAACAACTTACAACTGAAGTTGCTCAAAGGTGGGGAATTTTATAATAAGGCCTGATTGAATTAAATAATAAGATGAGTTATTTTATGCCAAACAATTGCCTCCAGTGTTTGATCACTTATTTTTATGGCTACTTACTTTATATGATATAATTTACTATTTAATCCTTTTATATTTCTTAAGGCTAATCCTTTAGAATATAAATCTTTTAATTTCCAAAAGAAACAACAACGAACTCTTATTATGTCATGCTCTTATCCTAGTGTACGATATATTTAACCAGTTGACAGGGAACTTTACATTTTACTTCAAAATGTTTTTCAAGGATGTGGAAGGAATTGAAGATGCCCTTTTTAAGGACCTTAAGGCTAATAAAAGAGGGAGTAAACTTTATATCTATATGAGGAAGTTTCAAATGTTAAATACTGAGCTTAAAATTTTTGGTAGCAAGAGATGTCTAGATACTGAGTTAGTTGTCAAAGAGGCTAAGGCAAGATAGACATGATTCAAGATGCACTCTAATTCCCCTTATAATATGGATATGTAAGAAGTGAAGAAACTAGATATATTCTATTACAATCAAGTAATAGAAATTAATATGTATTTAACAAAGCAAAGATCTAGGATTTTATGGATGAATGTTAGAGATAAAAAAAACTTACCATTCTTCTAATAGATCTTTGATGAGAAAGGAAGAAAATAAAAAAAATTGTATCTTCAATGGATTAGAATGGATGCTTGATAACCTTAAAGAGGATTTTCATTAAGAAGCTTATACTTTCTTTGTCAACACAATTAGAACTAGTACAAATGCTACATCATTTATGAATTTTCTAAAATCCATTATGAAGGAGCAAATATCTACATAATCAATTGACTTTTTTGTGAAAAAACATTGATTCAAGAGATTTGAAAGGAGCTTTATTTGATCTACATCCCAACAAGGCACCAAGACTTGTTGGACATAATTCCTTATTATTCCACAAACTTGACCTCTCACATTAAAAAAAAAGATAATTGATGTAGTGAGGTATTTATATAGAATCCCCTAAGTCTTTGAAGGAATTTTAACTTATATCTTATTGTAATACAATTCACAAGGTTATTTCCAAATTGTTAGCTGAAAGATTAAAATCAATGTTTGCATTACTAGTTGATACCTATCAAAAAGTCTAATTAATAAGTGTTAATATATTGTTAGTATAAATTTTTTCTAAGAAATATAATAGTAAGCTCTCAAGAAAGAGTCATGTAATCAAATTTGACTTCCGCAAGGACTTTAATTTATTATAATGGAACCTCATTCAAGATACGTTAAATACTTTTCTTTCACTATAATGTTTAATTAGTAAATAACATAATACATAACCACTATTTCCTATGTTATTTTTTTAATAAAGATCCTACAATGCTTATTAAAGAAAGGGTTCAAGAAAAGAGAACCCTATAACTTGTAATATTTTTACTATAGGTATGGAGGTTCTCATCAAACTTATCGATACCATAACTAGTAAGGCTAAAAGCTTCAAATTGCACTATAAATGCAAAAGCATGAGAATAACAAATCTATCTTTTACAAATGATTAGAATGATTTTATGTAAAGAAAATTTCAATTTAAATTAGTGTTTTAGTGATAGGCCAAAATACTTTTAAAATCCTCTTAGGCCTCTCTATTAACAAGGATAAGAGTTAGCAAATTTTTTTCATCTAGTGTAAGTGCAAAAACCAATTAGTTAGCATGTATTACAGGGATGAAAGTCACTAAACATCCCCTCATCTATCTTGGAATTTAAATTACTTTAAAGATACCATTTTAGATAGAATTTAAGCCAATAATTGAGATAATTAGATTAAAACTCAAATGATGGTTGAATAGAAGTTTAGCCCTTATAGGAAGGATTCATCTAGTAAATTTTTTTTTGGTAAATCAGAAAAAAATCAAATTAATAATCAAATAAATACAATAAAGTACATAGACAATGCAGCAATAGGCTCAACCAGCGAAGCCTCAGGGCAAACCAAAATAAACGAAGGGACACCGCAGCATAGGAAGATATAATCCGAAACCCATACAACTGCAACAACAAGAAACCCAAAAAAAAGATCGAAAGGAAGACCAAGCATACAAGGACCAAGGAGAATCCTAGCTGAAACTAGCTAGCATGCCTAGGAGAGACCAACATAAAGAGACTGCAAATCCATAGGCTCGATAGCCAAGATTAATTCTGCCACTAATGATGACCGGAGCAGCACCTCCAAGGGTAAGCAGGGCAAGCTTGAACTGTCCGAAGAAACCTCAAAACCAGAGAGCAATAGACTTGTAAAAAGAAAGAGAGATGCAACATAAAATAAAATAATACTACCTCTTCTCGGTGTTTAGGCTGAGAAGTTCATCTAATAAATTTAGTGGTACATAGTTTATATGCTTGTAAGTCCTCTCATTTATGGCTCCCTAAAAATATTAGCAAAGCAATTAAGTAGTTTAAGAGGAAGTTCTTTTGGTCTAGTAGTGATAGAAGCAACCGTTTAGGAAAAGTAAGATAAAGTGAACTTTGCATGGACAAGAAGGAAGGAGGACTTAGTACATGCAATTGTGCTTGGATTCCTCTGTACATGTAAATTCGTGTAAATCAGAAAAGCACTACATTTGCATAATTGCCAAATTTCAGAGATTCAAGCCGAGTACTAGGTTAAAAGTTCCCATCAAATTCTTCCATATCCAGGCATATCTATATCAGGCTGGCACTTACGTGTCTTCCTTTACTGACAACGAATATGGATATTACTGACGCATGTTATTCTTTCATCGAGATGGAAAGTCCCCCATTGAATGGCCACGTCGATACACTTCACAGTGACTGAAAACTTTGTCCTAATGTACACAAAAAAGATGAAAATTTGGTAAGAAAATGACGTGCTGAAGTCGACAATGATCACTCCAGGCACCACAATTACTACAATCACTATGAAGAATAATTTTGCATTTCGTAAGCACCAATGTGTATGTAAAGCAGTCAGTCCCTCCCAAATACCAACGAAATTAACCAGTGGTATGATCAGATGAACCATCATTTTGTTAGTATAGATTAGATGCACGATGTAAAAAGCTTAGAGAGGATTTTTGTAATGAATTAGCTAATTTTCAATTGTATTTTTTATTGAATTATAAATTGGCAAATACCGTACCGGCTTTGGTATTGAATTGAATTTTGGTATAGTACTGTACCAGTACCGGTTAATATCGAGTACCATTTCGGGTCATTCTTTTAAATTTATGAAATACTCCTAGAATTTTTAAAAATTTGCGAAATAGTTCATTAATATATTGTAGTGTATACTTTATAATTTTACATCAACTATGTCTCCAAAAATCATAATAATAAATAATAACTCCAAGTAATATGAGATAACAATAATTTTCAGATATTTCACATATAAATAATAACTACAATTAAAATAAAAAAGGACAATCATTATAAAAATTTAAAATTAATAATAATACAAAGTATTTAAAATATTACAATTTCATTATATAATAAATAATAACTACATCAAAATATCAAACAAAAAGCAATGTTTTAAAAACCGGACTGGAGATCAAACTAGTCAAAGGAAAGGTTTAAGGTTTAAAAGTTCAATCAGTATTAAACCGTTATAAAATCGGCATATAATAAATAATAATTAAAAATTATAAGAGTAAGTAAAAATAAAATATTTTATTAAAAAATTATAATTCATTAAAAAATAAATTTAATTTTTAAAATTTTTTTATTATACTTTATTCATTACAAAACTTCATTAATAAAAAAATTGTAATTTATAATTAATATTAACTTAAGTAATACTTTTTCGTGAAATAATTTTTTGTTTTCAAATAATCATTGATCTTACCATATCCAATAGAGTCATATTCCTCCTCTTTGCTACACCATTCTGTTGAGGTGTTTGAGAAGCTGAAAAGTTGGAAACAATTCTATTGTCAATTAGAAATTGTTGGAACTCTCCAGATAAATACTCACCACCTCGATCCGATCCAAGTTCTTTTAATAGCTTGCCTATGAATTATTTGAACTTTTCAAAGGACTCACTCTTTTTATGCATCAAATACAAATAGTCATGTCTAGATTAATCATCTATAATGGTTATGAAATATTCATAACCTCCTCTTGCTTGTACATTCATAGGCCCACGCACATCAGTATGTACGAGGTCCAACGTGGTCATTTTCCTTCAATACAAGATTCACAGGTGGGTAATGGATCACTATCCAAGCCCATAAGGATCTCATCCTTTACTAGCCTGTCAAGTCTTTTCTGATTGATA
>JAOQMR010000009.1:3374038-3411971 GCA_027563865.1 Erythroxylum pelleterianum | reverse complement strand
ACAAGATCCTTTGGTGGGAAAGGAGAAGAAATATTTTGAGGAGATTTTTCTTAGAAGAAAGAAGCCAAAAATGAGACGCTTCTCATTCAAGTTTCAGTTATGCATGCATGAGAGGAGAGAGTGAGTCAAAAAAATGCAAGAACACTTCTTACTCTCCTTGTCAATTTCGGTTATCACGAAAGAAAGAAGTGATGTGCATCCACTGCATCACTTCATTCTTTAATCAATCATAAAGAAGCCAATAAATGAGACACTTCTTATTTGTTTAGGATGGCTATATGAAAAGACCAATAACCTAAATGAGACCTTCTCATCTTCAGTTATGGATGAAAGAAGGAAAAGAGAGTACATTAAATGCACCTCTTTCTTTCTTTAATTAAATGAATCCTAAAACGTTACATTACATGTCATCACTAAAAGACAAGCATTAAACCATTTAATGATAAGATCATTACTCCATTTAATGATGATAAAGTCATGATAAAAATCATCTTTAATTTAGCAATTGCTGCACATTTAGCTATAAAAAACCGAAATATGCCCTCCTTCTTTCTTTATTAACTTTGTTTCAATTTAATTAATCTAATTAATCAAATCAAACCAAAGTCAAACCCAATATTAAATGTTCATTTGGGCTTCTAATTAAAGTAAGCCTAACATTCAATCATGGGCTTTAAAACCTCTATTTATATTTCTTACTTTGCTTGATAACCTTCCTAGAATCCAAATGGGGAATCTAATTGAACTTATATATTTCAAGCTCCAATTAACCCGGAATTAATTTAATATCATTATAATTAATTTTAGCTTGTTAACTAAATGTCATTCCACTAAAGACAATTGGTTGAACTATTGAATTACTAAATATTATAAGAATACATGTTTCAAATAAGATGTCTAATTGCAAACTTTATTATGAACCATATTATAGCCATCCACACAATAAAGGATAAAAATACCGTTTTGCCTTTATATTGGTTTTTCCTTCTAGATCTCTCGTTTTACTCTATATGGTGACTAACACACATTATCTCATCTTGGTGTTAAAACTTGATGCGTAGCTGGTCCATCAAACTGCTGGTGCCAGTTTAATCACCAAACTCCGTAAAACATCTAAAAGTGATGATATCACTATAAACTCTTTATCTGAGTGAATGTTCCCTGATACATGTTTCAATTAAAAATTCCAGCATGTAAACACTAGACTGATACTCTGTAAAAATCCATTCTGATCATATCAAGAATTATAACGAAACACGTATGAGTTCGCCACTCATCAAGATTGTGGTTCATAATAAAAGAATGCTAAGATGTATGTTTTAATATTAAAGTAACGACCCACTTTATTCTTTAAAAACATACTTGATTCCATATTCATTTAATAGTGCCATTATCGATAGTCAACAACTATCATGATATGAAACTCATCATTTCCTTGAACTAAACTCTTTTACTTAAATGGAAATAAATCGCAACATTACAGTCTAAACCATAATCAAGCGACCAACTTGACTATACAACTGTGAACCAACTAATTTAGATTCTAATAATATAAATGTTTCCCATACATCTCCATGTATATGTATATTACTTACAAAATAATCTTAGTACCTTATGACTAGATATATGATGCTCATACAAATAAAACCAAACTCTTTTGTTTTATTAATAATAAATATTTTCATTAAAAAAGTAACTGGAAGAAAATTAAGTTATATGTAAATACACTTGCTTTCTAGGACACTATATTTACATAACTCCAACACTTTTATACTTACTTGTATCATCTTTAAGTGCTAGCAATAAAGTGGGCTCTTCATCTCCTTGCTTGTTATCAACAATATTGACTTGCTCCTCAACCTGATTAGGCGTAGCATAACATTCCCAAGAAAAATGTCCAAATTTATAACAATTGTGGCATTCAACATTAGACTTATCATAGCTCCTTTCATTTTGTCTAAAATTGGAACCTCCTCTTCCTTTCCCTCTTAATTTTCTGTGGCCTTTATATGATTGATTTTTTCCATCATTGTTGGAATTGTTATAATCTCCTTTACTTCTTCCTCTATAACTTTGTCCTCAACCTCGACCACAACCACGACCATATCCTCAACCACGTCCTCATCCTTTTCCTCTTTGATTTCTTTCTCCATCATCATCTTTTAACACAGCTCTTGCTTTAAGTGCTTGCTCCAAAAGTTCTTTTTACCTCTTCTTGACCTTGTCTTCGTGAGCTTGTAAAGAGCCCTTTAATTGTTCAAGTGTCAAAGAGTCTAGATCTTTAGATTCCTCAATGACGCAAACCACATAATCAAACTTTGGGTTCAAGGAACGAAGAATCTTCTCTACTACTCGAACATCTTCAACTTGATCTCCATATCTGTTCATTTGATTCACAATGGCCTCCACTCGTGGACAGTAATTCAAGATTGATTTGTATTCTTCATATGCAAAGATTCAAAATCACCTTGCAATGATTGGAGTAGAATCTTTTTTACCTTATCAATTCCTTGAAAGTAACTTTGCAAAATCTCTCATGTTTCCTTTGAAGTGGTTGCATTGGCCACCTTCTCAAACATTGAATCATCTAGAGATTGATAGATGAGGGTGAGGGCTTGTTGATCCTTCTTTTTTATCTTTGCCAAAGAATCTTTCTCATTTTGAGACAAATCGGCTTCACTTTGAGGTTGCATAAAATCTTTCTCTACATTATCCCAAGCATCTTGTGAGCCAAGCACGGCTTTCATGCGAAGACGTCGTGTTTTATAATCTTCTTTTGTGAGGCGAGGGAATTGAAATGAGCATACTCCACCATTGTTTGCCATTTATCAAAGAACTTAGCTCTGATACCACTTTGTTAAGAAGTGAGGAGGTTTAGAGAGGAGAGAATTATTTAGAAGAAGCGGTTGTATTTCACTTGAATAATTTAGTTCAACTGCAAAAGGGTATTCATAGGTATAAAAAGGACTCTTCATATCTAAATACATGAAACCATTAATGAACCCAAATAAATAAACATGAACTCAAAACCATATATGGACCAATATTTAATTATGTAACTAATACATGAACATAATTAAACTCCTAACAATGAACTTAAACATTCATGTATCTAGACTATCTTTCAAATTACTCTTCAACAGAAATGAGGTGGACCTTGATAACAGAAGATGAGCCCTTCATCTTTCAGTTTTCGTATGAGGAAACGGATGGGTCATTAGCACATATAAGATAAACGAATATTTTTACATAAGTGGAAAATTGGATTTAAGCTGGATAGATCTGAGATCAAAACTATACCACTATGCGTTAACATGCACAAAGTACTCCTTAAATATTGGTCCACAAGGGGCTGCGTTACTTAGCAAGTTACATTGGCAATCTTGTAACAATGGATGAGAATACTGCACAAATTAAAAGGTTAGGGTATGCTAGAGTATGTATTAAGATTGAGCATGGAAAACTCATGCTCGAGTGTATTCCAAACATGAAATATAGCAATGGTGGTGAATTAATCGAAGATAAAGTCATGTTATCTTACCCCTAGAAACCTCATGTGAAGGAAAAAAACAAAGTATGGGTTCCCAAGCTAACCTATAAGGAAGGAGAGAGCAGAAAGGTTGCAGTTACAGATCATTGAAAGTCTCCAAGAAGTGCCCAAAAAGATGATGATCCATAAGAAAATAAGGTAGCATTCCTTTAAGACTTTTAGAAACAAATAGTTTTAATTTAGACAACATGCCCTCAATATCAAATGATTTTAACTACTTTGGTTTATATCTTTCCCCAAATGTCTTTTATCCTCTAGTTATCAATGAAAAATTGGCTCCACACTTTAGATAGGATTAAAGGGTCCTTAAATCCTAATCCAATTTGAAAGGTTTGTTTTGAGGTTCTTGAGAATATCATCCATCTCTTCTTTATGTTCTCTTATGTAAATATCCTTCAGTAGAGCATTCAACAACTTTGTAACCACTTTTGCTATGAAGTTGAATGGGAAAGAATCATCCATTAACCTTTAGGTCCTCATTAGCTCTCCAAAATGATAATTAAGTCTTCAGTATTCATTTTTATTATATTATATTCAGTATTACATTTTTATTATACTATGTACTATATCTAATGGAAAAGGAATGCAAGGAATTTTAGAAATCAATAGCAAGAATCACAAGTTACAATTTAGCAAAACCTAACTTGAATAAGGGAACTGGTTATGATAAGAGGTGAAGGCCCTTTTCTTTCCCTTAAATGTTATGAGCAGATGGAATCACTAAATTATTTTGGTTCTCTTGATAGTATTTGGGAATTCACAAGCCTAGTTCTAGCTGCAAAGCTCCTGGTTTCATCTAAGCATTTTAGTTTTGATTTAGTACTTCATATTCTAATGTTTTTTCTGAGTTATGGGACCATTCATTGGTTCATTTGCCAAGCACACTTGTAATTGTGGTCTTTTACTTTTGGAAATATAATTTCAAATTTCCAAAAAAATCAATTACATGTCCCTCAATGCTTCTCTTACAGATATCAATTTCCCATTACCTAAAAGAGATACAGTAGTCCAAGACTTACCTAGGGCCAAAATATTTTCAATAGTCGATCTTAAACCTGGTTTATGGAAATTGGAAACATATGTTGAAGAAAGTTACAAGAATGTGTTTTGCATTCCAGATCATCACCACTAGTACAATAATGCCTTTTGAGTTGAAAAATGCATTAGCTGAATTCCAGTAAACCATGAATAAGACTCTTGATCTGATACATTTCTCGATCATCTATATTGATGACATCTTATTATTCTCAAACACATACTGGCAATATGCATCGTTGCTCATTCAAACTGTAGCCTTGTGGCTAGTAAAATTTCATGCTTTATTAAAAATGGAGATAGCAGAGCCCAACATCCACTTTTTGAGCCTTATAATTAAAGATGAAGAAGTATACAAAAGGGTATAGCAGCCACGTTGCTAGAATTCTCCAACTCAAAATTCTCCTTTAAGCACGTCTAACAAATTTTTGGCATGGTGAATTACAAGAAAGAATTTATTCCCAGAATAGTGCACTATAGAAGCTTATTGTTTCCTCTTTTGAAGAAGCATCCCTCACTTTAAGGAGCTGTTCTTACTAATGCATCTATTAACCTCAAAAAATAAGCTCAGGAACAACCTTCATTGACCATCTAGACGGACAAAGAAGCTTGCGGACATAAGCAAATAATAATTATTAGGCAATAGTCCTACTTGAGAAAAGTAATGGGAAAAGAGAAGTATGTTGATACAAAAGTTAAGTGCAAAACCTGTCTTGGATTTATATATGCTAACCAATAAATTAGATATAGGATCTACCAGTAATGTTTTAGAAGATATTCAAACAAGCATCTTCTCTACCATTACCTTAAAAGACTTGACAGGTCCATTTCCTAATGCTTTTTCAAGGAGGAACTATAGTAAACTGTCTCCCAAACCATAATCATCAACCTAGTCTACCGGTTTCAATAGTATTATCTATTCAAGTCATCTACAACTTTAAGTCATCTATAATTTTTCATGAAATACATGTCTTTACCATGTTACTTTACTTTTTGTAGAAGCTCTTGGTTGGTCAAATATTTTGGCTCATTCCATAATCCCACATCAAAAATGTGTGGGAATAATGGAGGTTTCTAAAACCATAAAAGGAGCCTTCTCTTTTTAGTTAAATCATCCCAAAAAAGTGTCTTTCCTTCTCTTTTTTGTAATATTTCACTTGCATTATTTCCTGAAAATAGTTAAATATCAATTTAGTAGTATCCTAGAAAGTAGGCATGATTGGTTGAACCTCGTTAAATTTTGTTTTCTTTATTTGTCTATTTAATAGCTAGTTGTAGTAAATTATTGTGTTATTAAATTACATGTCTACGAAAATTCTGTCTAGGAGATTGGGTTTTAAGTAGGACCGTTTGTGACCCCTCCATTATTTCCTGAGAATTTGTCTGGTGTGATTTTTCAGTACAGTCATTCACACTCTATTTACTTAGGCAATAGTACTTGAGGTTAATTTGTTATTATTAGTAGAGATTAACTCAAGTTTCACAACAATTGGTATCAGAGCCAAGGTTTTTTCTTAGTATACTTTATGGTTGCAGCGTGGTTTGATCTTCCACTTCATAAAAGATTTTTCTTTGGGTTATTGTCATTTCTTATTAACAACTATTGAATAGAAATTGTAGCAGAGATGACAGAAATCAAAAATACAACCGCACAAACCATACTAATAGCTTCTACCTTGCATATTCTAGTAAGTATTGTTGTGACAAATGAAAGATTTGTTGTGGAGATTTTTGATGGTACGAGTCATTTTGCCATATGGCAAAGTGAGGTTGAAGACACTCTTTTTCAGCAAGGTCTTGACATTAATATTGAAGAAAAGAAACCAGATGATGCTGAGGAGAAAGATTGAAAGACCATAAATCGTTTGGCATGTGGTACAATTTGATCATGCCTTTCTAGAGAGTAAAAGTATGCTTTCTTGAAAGAAACTTCAGCATATAAATTGTAGAATGCGTTGGAAGAGAAATTCCTGAAGAAAAGCGGTCAGAATAAGCTTCATATGAAGAAGAGACTGTTTCGTTTCTCTTATATTCTAGGTATCACTATAAATGATCACATCACCAATTTTAATCAATTACTTACTGATTGGATAAATTTGGATGTGATATTTGAAGATGAAGATCTAGCTTTGATGTTGTTGGGATCCCTTCTTGAGGAGTTTGAGTTTCTTGAAACTACTCTAGTTCATAGGAAGGTTGATGTATCTCTTAGTGAAGTTACACTTGCTTTGTACAGTTATAAATAGAGAAGCAACACAAAGGAAGAACATACAAGTAGAGTAGCAGAAGCTTTAGCAATCAAAGGTCGTTCGCAAAACCAGACTAAAGGAAAGAAAAGGAGATCAAAGTTAAGGCTCAAATTGAGAGGGAAAAAGGGCACTGAAAAAGGATTGTCCAAAGCTGAAGAATACAAACAAACCTAATAAAGGAAAGGCTGTTGCAAATTCAAATGTTGCTGAGTGTGAAGATATAGGCTTAGATCTTTCATTGGTTGTTACATCCTCAATAAGCCCTTCTAGTCCATGGCTGCTCGATTCAGGCTGTAGCCATCACATATGTCCCAATCGGGATTAGTTCTCTAATTTTAGAGAGCTATGAGGTGAAGTTGTTTATACAGCAAATGACAATCCCTGCAAAACAAATGAGATTGGTTCAATTTGCTTGGGGAATCACGACGGAACAACTAGGACTCTGACAGATGTCAGATACGTGCTAAGTTTGACGAAAAATCTCATTTTCGTGGGAGTCTTAGAACTAAAGGGCTACAATGTAAATGCAGCAAATGGAGTAATGAAAGTAATCTCTGGTGCACTTGTGGTAATGAAAGGAATTCGAAGAAACAATAACCTGTATTATTACCAAGGTAATGCAGTTATTGGTACAACAGCAGTAGCTTCTAATAATGATCAAGAGCTAGAATCCGCTAGGTTGTGGCATATGCGCTTAAGACATGCAGGTAAAAAATCCTTAAAGATATTAGTAAATTAAGAATTGTTGAAAGGAGCTCGAGCATATAAATTAGACTTCTGTGAACATTGTGTCAAAGGGAAGCAAACAAGAGTGAAATTCAGCGCTGCAATCCATGATACAAAGGGTATTTTGGATTATGTTCACTCTGATGTATGGGGACCTTCCAAAATAGCTTCTTTGGGAGGAAAATACTATTATGTGACCTTTGTTGATGACTTTTCCTTAAGAGTATACGTGTATACTACGAAGACTAAGGATGAAGTGCTAGGAGTTTTTCTTAAATGGAAGAAGATGGTGGAAACTCAAACAAGTAGAAGAACCAAGTGTCTCCATACAGATAATGGTGGGCAGTACAGGATACAAGCAGAAGAATCAAGTGTCTCCATACAAGTACTGGTAGGGAGTATAGGAGTGATCCATTTTTAAAAGTCTACGAAGATGAAGGTATTGTTAGACATTTCATAGTTAGGGATACACCATAACAAAATAGGGTGGCAGAACGTATGAACCAAACGTTTCTAGAGAAAGTTTAGTATATGCTATCTAATGTTAAGTTGGGCAGAGAATTTTGGGCTGAGATTGTTACATATGCTTGCCATCTCATCATAATCCTTCTATCAACTACTATTGGTGGTAAAACACTTCTGGAAAAATGGTTTGGAAAACCTACTACAGATTATGATTCCTTATATGTGTTTAGTTTCACTGCATACTATCATGTTAAGGAGTCAAAGTTAGATCCATGTGCAAAGAAAGCAATTTTCATGGGGCTCACCTCTGGTGTGAAAGGATATCGTCTTTGGTACCCAGAGTCAAAGAAAATAATTTTCAGTGGTGATGTTACCTTTGACGAATCTACCATGATAAGAAACGTGACAACTGAAAATGTTAAGCAGATAGATGGTACTCCAAAACCGTTGGAGTTTGAAGGAAGAATTTTTATCCCAGCAAATGTAGAAACTCTTGAGGTAGAAGAGGAGCCAGATGAAGAAGAGGTTCCAACCCAAGAACCTCCACAGCAACAATTACCAGTTACATTGAGAAGCCAAAAAGGAACATTCAAGTACCTGCTCGTTATGTTAATATGGTGGATTATGCATCTCCAATTGAAATTGATGACATTCCTCCCACTTATAAGAACGCGGTCCAAATTTTAGAAGAAGATAAGTGGATGATAGCTATGAATGAAGAAATACATTCCCCTCATAAGAATTAGACATGGAAGTTAGCTAGTCTCCCAAAGGGAAAGAATGACAATTGGATGAAAATAGGTATATGCAAAGAAAGTTGGATTTCCTGATAAGGATAATGTTTACTACAAAGCAAGGCTTGTGGCCAAAGGCCATGCTTAGACAGAGGGAATTGACTATAATGAAGTTTTCTCTCAAGTTGTAAAACATTCTTCTATTCGAATTTTTTTGGTTTTAGTAGCACAGTTTAATTTGGAACTAGTTAAATTGGATGTAAAAACTATGTTTTTACATGGAGACTTAGAGGAGGAAATCTATATGACTCAGCCCCAAGGTTTTAAAGTTGCTAAAAAGAGAATATGGTGTGTAAGCTTGAAAAATTGTTGTACGGATTAAAGCAATCTCCGAGGTAGTGATATAAGCGATTTGACAAGTTTATGATGGGACAAAAGCACACAAGAAGCAAATACGATCACTGTGTATATTTTCGCAATCTTCAAGATGGATCCTACATCTATCTTCTCATATATGTTGACGATATGCGAATAACTTCAAAAAATTAAAAGAAATTGAGAGATTGAAGATTTAGTTGAATCAGGATTTCGAAATGAAGGACCTGGGTGAAGCCAAGAAAATTCTCGAGACAGAGATAAGTAGAGACAGAAAGTTGGGGAGACTGTGTTTGACTTAAAGCAATATTTGAAAAAGATACTACAATGTTTTGGCATGAATGAAAAGTCAAAACTTGTTAGTACTCCGCTCGCTCCTCATATAAAGCTGGATGCATCCTTATCTCCAAATAAAGATGCAAAACGAGAATGACTAAAGTACCATGTGCGAATGCAGTTGGTAGCTTGATGTATGCTATGATGTGTATAAGGCCTGACATTTCACAGGCAGTTAGGGTTGTGAGCAAGTATATGCATGATCCAAGCAAGGAGCATTGGTAAGCTGCTAAATGAATTTTACGGTACATTCTAAACACTGTAGATGTTAGTTTAGTATTTCAGCGAGATAAGCAAGATGGTTAATGTGTAGTTGGATATTGTGATTCTGACTATACTGGTGATTTAGATAAATGTTGATAAACTACTAGCTATACGTTTACTCTTGCAAAAGCAACAGTCAGTTGGAGGTCTACCTTATAGTCAACAATTGCTTTGTTGACTACAAAGGCAGAGTATACTGTAGCTACAGAGGTTGTAAAGGAGGCAATTTGGCTTTAGCTTGATAAATTGGGAATTGGACAGAAGCATGTCAAAGGATATTGTGATAGTCAAAGTGTTATTCATTCAACAAAGAACTAAGTTTATCATGCAAGGACGAAGCACATAGATGTTCGTTATCACTTTGTACGAGAAGTTCTAGAAGAAGGTGGAGTAACAACCTAGAAGATTAAGACCACTGAGAATCTTGCTGATATGCTGACAAATGTGGTGACTGTAGTTAAGTTCCAACATTGTTTGGACTTGATCAATATTGCTAAAAATTGAAAATGGCCGCTTTAAAGCGCATTTGAAGACATTACTAAACATGACTTTTTTTAGAGATTTGAAAAGTGGAATTCGCCAAGGTGGAGATTTGTTGGTTGATCAAATATTTTGGCTCAATCCATAATCTCACATCGAAAATGTGTGGGAATGGTGGAGGTTTCTAAAACTATAAAAGGAGCCTCCCCTCCTTAGTTAAATCGTCCCAAAAAATTGTCTTTCCTTCTCTCTTTTGTAATATTTCACTTGTATTATTTCCTAAAAATAGTAAAATATCAATTTAGTAGTATCCGAGAAAGTAGGCATAATTAGTTAAACCTCATTAAATTCTGATGTTCTTTATTTATCTATTTAATTGCTATTGTCAGGTATAGTTGTAGTGAATTATTGTGCTTTTAAATTACATATTTAGGAAAATTCTATATAAGAGATTGAGTTTTAAGTAGAACTTTTTGTGACCTCTCCAGTCTTTCCTGAAAATTTACCGGTGTAATTTTTCAATACAATCATTCATACTCTATTCACCTAGGCAATAGGACTCGAAGTGAATTTGTTATTATTGGTAGAGATTAACCGAGTTTCACAACAGAAGTCAACCTGGAGTCTTTTTAAATGCCTAAGTTAATGAAAGATTTTTTTTTCTGGGAAAGATTTTTTTTTCTGGGAAACTGATTTACAATATGATTCCTTAGTGTGAAGACAATATTTTCACAATAAAAAAAGGGATATATGGTTATTTCTTTTTGTGCTGAATGGTAATTAGTATAGACTCCAAGACAAGTCAGTTTCTGATAATGAGAATCTCACCACCATTAACTAACAGCATTCTTGTTAGTATGACTTTGCTGCACAGTCCTACCTAAATTCTGGACAATGGATTCAAGCTAGGTTACGCAAGGTATTATGAATTCCATAAAACCCCACTTCTTTACCAATACCTTATTGGAAACCTTCAGCATTCTAATCATGGGACAATCCCATCTTTCCAAGGGATTGCAACGCTTATAAATTAGTGGAATGACAATATCAAAGGCAGAGACAAGCACAACTTGTCAATGAAAGCTCCATTAACTCATCTATAAATTTCCTACTGAGTGAGCACTTTAACCCTTGCTGTAGCAACTCCTTTTGCAGATGGAGGAAATAAGGAACATTATCATGAAAGAGACTTATTATACTATCATGTAGCAAGTCAAGTTGGACCAGTGGTCCATGTGAATTACGTATGTATACAGTTTAGAGAAAACTCCCAGAATAATGCCTATATTTCATTTTGTACCCTTTCCCTTCATCTATAAAAAGGTTAGATGGAAGCCTAGTTTCTTGGAGTGTGATTACTATAATCTGTCTTGGTCTCCTCTCACGACGCCTCCCATCCCAATGGTGTCACTTCAAGCAAAACATTTTCACCATTTTTGCATGAGGGAGACATGCAAAACATGTTATCAATTGTAAAATGATTATTGCATATATCAATCTTAACAAATATATAGGTAAGAAAGGCTTTCCTGTTTCTCCAAATATATAATAATATGTTACAAAAATAAAATGGTGAGTAAAAGAAAATAGAAGTGAGTGTTTGCTTATCGCTAGAATTTAGCAGAATATGTAGGGGGTTGAGGTTTATGATTTCACTTGATGTCAATGATTTAAAAATGTAAGTGAAATATTTCACCTAGCCTCTGACAAGGAATTTTGGCCAAACCTGACTGAAGACGTTCAAAAATATCATAAAGGGGGACTAGGAAATGGGATTCATATGTGGCTAACACACACAATGAAGCTGCTCAGAAGAAATGAAACTATAAACAAATGACTATACATTTATCTCAGGAATGAAGTTGAAGTTCAATCATGGTACAAAAACTACTGCGAAACTAACCTGTTAGTTTGGTCCTAGAAATCAAGATACCATAGTTTGCTCTGTGGAATACCAAAACAAAACCACAGAAAGATATAAAACATCTGTCTTTCCAGCCATGCATCAGACATTGCATGCATGAACATAGACCAGAAAGCAAATGACCACCATTACATAATATCCTCGCCCACTGGATCAACAGAAAAATGAAGGGAAAGTGTTTTCCTAGTAATCAGCTCAAATTTCAACCTCCAGACCTGCATTTTCAAATAATCTCGATTTCAACTGTTCATCATATGAATACATCCATTGAGATTGAGAGAAGTAACAACAAGATTTAGGAATTGCTTGTTACTATAATTTGGCATCATTGACATTTTAAATCTGGACAGTTCCGATATTTTCAACAAGTTCAAGCTATTACAGATTTTGCATAAAACCTCAACAAGTGATGAGTTGAAAATCTCAGTAGAAAACAAAAATTACACTAGTTTTTTGATACTAAAGAAACTGAGAAAAATTCAAAAGGCATCGTAAGTGATTTTGATTAAAAATATTTAACCACATCAAACAGTGAGTAATGACACAAAGGAAACTGATAGGAAATATTCAAATTTGATTTAGATAAACTAGGGAACATTTGAAGAAAAAATATCAAAGAAACCCCAATTGGAAAACTGCGCAGAAACTGATATCAAATGTAATTCCCATAAGAATGTACTTTAAGTACAAGTTAGATAAATTCATGATTAATAACAAAAAAAGGACCAAAGTTAAAAGTGCTGTCGTGTAAACTGATAGAATTCCTTACATCTCTATAATCCTTGCTGCTAAAAAATATCTCAAATGCCTCCACTGCACATTATACCAAAAAATAGTAGTTAAAGGAAGTATAGTAAGATTTGATTGTAATGACTTAATTTGGCTCAGTGATAATTGGAGGAATAAGCCACCTCCTTCACCAAGGTTCACATCCTGAAGCTGTAAATGGGGCTTTGAGATAACACAGTACAAGTTTGACACAATTTGTTGCCCATGGAATCATAACATCGTGAAAAAATTTTGATTTTGCATTACAAAGCGATTAAGGACGCACTTGATCGAAATCTTATGTTTACAGCATGTGTGAATTCCTTGCTGCTCAGGTTGAAATTTGAACCTGTGAATCATATGCAAATAACTAAGTATAGAAGCACAAATCTCATTCTGGGAATCTTGCCTGATCTAATGAGTAAGCATTAATATAGAGAAAAGAAATAACTGTAAGGCAATAGTTGCTAAATATCAAAATCGATTCCATACTTGCACATCAGAATGCTCCGGGAGAAAGACTAGAAAGAAGTTAATCAGTGATGATAAATTTCTAACTGAAACACACCTTTAGTAATCTGGACAATCAAGGATGGAAAGTCTATTGCCAACTTTTCCAAAGACATTAATGCATCCTCTGCAGGTGCACCAAATGAATTCTCATCGAATGCAATAAGAAGAACAAATTCGACACCATAATTGAATTCCTATCACAACAAATCACAAGTTCATTAAAGTAGGAGATCATACACCAGACATTTTTCCCGCTAATCAGCAATCGAACTAAAATAATTAAGACGGAACTGTAATTGGCATCTCTTCTCAATAAACAATACGAGTCCAGAAATTATATATATGAAATATCTAATACAAACATACTTAAAGAAAGAATAATAGAACCAGATATTGGTAAGATACAGTTCCAAACCTCTCCTTTACGAAAAATCGAAAGAATATCATCTTCTACTTCTGATTCAAAGTCCACATTAACTATTTCCTGTTATGTACGCATCAAAATTTAGTTGTTAAGTAAGCAGCACATAGGTAAAATCCTAAATCAAGTATGCATGGTTGAGAAAAGAATATAAGTTTAAAGACATTTAGAGAAGGTGTTTACATGGCAGGGCATACATGGCAGTATGGCATTACACGCTCCTTTAGAATTTCCAAGTAGAAAGGATTATCATAGAATCTTGCAACATCATCCTTCCGTTGAAACCGCATGCAAAGAGCGTGTGTATACTTTCCTTCAACTTCATTGGAGATACGTCCTGGAGAAGAAAACAGGAGATCCACATGAGTAAGTAACAAAGATCGTTCAAGGAGAGAGGACGGCAACACTGTGCAATTGCGCTCCGTCGGTGTCCAGTACCTAAGTACTGAAAGTGAAATAATTTTCTTCCCAATATGCAAATTCGACATTTAAACAATAACAATTCTGATATTTGTCTACATTCAAACAAAATAAAAGATATATTTTGTGGTGAACAACAATAATAGATCAATTAAAAGGAAATGAACCCAAAGATACTGTCACGATGCCACGCATTTGATACTGGGACGTATAAAGATGATCCAACATGCCCATCTCATCCTCCTCAGACACATCTTCCTTGGCTTTGAGGAGACATATATGTTCCACTACTTGCCTGATAATGTTAGAAGAACATCTTTAGATCATTGACAACGTGGGTACGAGGCAAAACTGATTGACACAAGTAGAAACCCGACAGCTCAAACCTCTTTTTCTTCATGTCCAAATTGGAGCTCTCGACTTTGGACGCGGACAGCGCCAGTCCTCCATATCTACCTCGCCAAAAATGTAAGTGGGCAATTCCATCTAGTCTTGAAACTAGATGCATACAAGGAATCAAATTAAAGTACATTAATTAGTAAAGAAAACAATAGGTTGTGAGAACTCACGGTTAAAGGAAAGACGAGAATTTGGAAGCAAAAAATGGCTGTGGCGGGGAAGAAGATGAGAGCTCCATGCAACGGCCTGGAGTTGAAAATGGTTCATTTTGTTTTGGGAGCTGAATTTGTACCAGCAAACCGGATAAGCTTATATAAATATATATATATATATATATAGAGAGAGAGAGAGAGAGAGAGAGAGAGGATAAAAAACTTAAGGTGGCATATTAAGTTTGTTATATATATATATTTTGAGGATAAAAAACTAAAGGCTGCGTATTAAGCTGTCATATTATTTTAGTTTTGATCATATGTCACTGTTGTAACGAATTTTATACTGTACCAATTAGAAAACTGTATATTTTGTTACCGAATTTAAATACCGGTCTGTTTTATTTAGCATTCAGCGATGCCGTTAATATTTAAAATATGTATTAATTAGTACTGAAAATTTTAAAAAATTCAAAGATATTTTGTAAAAATTGAAAAAAAAATAAAACCCAAACTCCTAACTCGAATATGTTACTTTCTTCTTCCTCTCTTTTTTTTTACACTCACTCTCTCTCTTCTTTATCTTTATTAATAATATAATATTTAAATTCATATAGTAAATACAACTTATATTTTTATAAAAAAGAATTAAAAAATATGTTAAAATGAAAATTAAGAGGCCTCAAAATTTTGTATTTCTTTTTTAAATTGTTAATATAAATATAACAGTATTTTATTATTAATAACAATTACATATTAAGATAAAATATATTTTTTATTATTGAAAATTAAAGATTATAATAAAAATATATTTTATTATTGATAATAATTATTTTTATTTGATATTTTGATGTAATTATTATTTATTATATGATATAATTGTAATATTTTAAATACTTTGTATTGTTCTTAATTTTATATTTCTATGATGATAAAATAATATTTTTCATATTAATTATGGTTATTATTTATATGTAGAATATGTGAAAATAATATTAAGAAAAATAAATAAATTGTTATTATTTTAAATTTATATTATTATGATTTTTTGAGAAAAGGTTGGTTTAAATTATATAGTACAATATTGAAAGATTATTTTGCAATTTTAAAATAAATTTAGGGACCATCTTATAAATTTAAAAAATTGCCTGAAGTAATACCTGGTATTAACCAATATCAGTATAATACCGTATTATAATCTAATCAGATACAAAAATTGGTACGATATTCGTAACATTACTTGTAGGTGACTACTGAGAGTAAATGACCTTTAATATATATGGTGACTTATATAGAATTGCACTTTCTTTTTTTTAAAGAGGGAACATAAAGATTACATAATAAGACGAGGGAAACAGATTTCCGACATATCCTCTAATAGGATAAAGTGACACCCAATGGGTGTAGTATCTAAATAAACGGTTCCCAACCCAAAATGCTCCGCATAGTTTGCTAGTCAGTCAGCACATCTATTACTCTCACGATAGATATATCAATGCACGACTGTTCACTTCCGAGTAAACAGTTCATTAATTCCCTGAACTATGGGATTGGAAATCATCGATTGTCTCGCCGAGGAATAAAGAAGGTTGATCGCTGCTATCGAGTCCACTTTGAGTTTTATCTAGCGATAACCTAGGTTCCACACAAGCTTGAGCCCTGTAAATACTTCCCAAAGTTTCGCAGATACCAGTGAGCACCAGCTAAGATTCTAGACGAAACCTCCAAGTCAATTGTCTGTACTGTCCCATAGGATACTTCCTGCTGTTGCTAAGGAGGAGGAAGGTTTGCAAGCGCCATCCGTGTTTAACCTAACCCACCATGTGTGAGGTTTACACCATCCTACAAGTTGTTTGTCCCGAGGGTGCTGTCCCGTAACAGCTATGCTTTGCCAAATGGCTGACTTATGGATCTAATCTACAAAAGACAAAATAAGAGAAATAGGCGAGGATGACCAATTAAAATATGCTTCAAATGGGGTCATATTTCACCAAGTCGAAAGGATCCAACACGTAGCTCCAAAAAGGATTGACCAATCCTATCCAAAAATGCGTCGGTGGTGTTGAAGGTTTGTCCTGAGCCACTGTCTAGCCGACAGAGTGAAAAACTCATCAGTAACTAGTTGGGAGGGAAATTACTTCCACACTTGTCGAGCTTTGACGCAGTCTCTCACTATATGCAGCACAAATTCTTCAAGACCACAGTGATAACAGGATCCATTCGTAGTGAGGTGCCTACGAACACGATGTTGGTTAGTAAGTAGCCAATCGTGTGCTAGGAGCCAGAGGAAGGATCGAATGCGTTGAGGGCCTTCCCATTGCCAGATGACCTTCCAAATTCCATCAATCGGGGAGGCTTCATTCTCCATTAGCATGGAGTAGGTGGAAGCTATTGTGAATTGACCAGAGTCATAAATGTCCCAAATTAACTTATCCTTTCCCAGGTAAGGCTTTGAGGGGAAAGTTCCTGCGATTAATCTGCAAACTGACGTTGGGAGGCAAGCTTGAAGTGCATCCCAATTCCAATTGCTGTCAATGTCCACAAAATGATTTACACATAGGGTACACGATTGAGTAGGAATTGGGGTGGTTGCGTGGGTGAGAAGAGGTCCCACTCCTGCAACCATGGGTCCATCCAGAATCTAGTCCTAGCGCCATCTACAATCATCCATTTTATGCCCTGGAACACCAGGGGCCAAGTAGTTTTATGATCTGGAGCTCTTCCAGATCATGGAGCCGCCATTTGTGTCAATAGAGGTAGGGAGGTTACTAACATCAAAATTATACTTAGCCGAGAGTACTTTTACCCAAAAAAACATTAGGTTTGGAAATCAGAGTCCATCCTAATTTTGTTAAGAAGGCATCATTGGTTTCCCGAACTTTCCAAATACCTAAACCCCCCATCTCTTTAGGTTTACACACGTCTTCCCAATGAATCTTGCAAATTTCACAACAAACGAGTGTATGCGAAGGCCCAAAGTGTAGTTGAAACAGGCTGCTAGCTGATTGTCCCAACGTTACGTTGAACTATGACGTCCAAATACATAAATATATATATATATATATATATATATATATATATAGAATATAGAATATCAAAGTATAAGATTAATATAAAGTACAAATTTAATAGTGTTTATTGTTATCATTATCATTATCATTATATTATTTTTATTAACACTTGATCACTAAAATTTCTGTTAGAACTAGAAGTTTATGATAGTTGTTTGTTTATTAAATTTCTATTTAATTTAACTAGAACTTATTTATTGAGTTTTTTTGTTATGGTTTTGTAACTATATTTGGTTTTTTATTAGGTTTATTTTTAAATAATGCCATAAAATAAGTTTTAGGCATATCTTGAATGATTATAACTAAAATATTCTTAAGTTTTGTTATTTATTCAATTCTTGTTACGTGTAACTCTACTATAATTTTGTCCTAATCACATATAAGTTCAAAGGTTAATTACAAAATTGAGAAAATTTTAAACACATCTAAATACTCATTTATATGTAGTTATCTAATTAAACGTATATGAGAGAGGTAAGGACTAGTTATTCAAGAAAAAAAGTGAATGTTAAATAAATGATCAAATGGATTTTTTATTTAGATAAAATATATATATACACACATAATAATGAGATATGAAATAGATATGGCTTTGAGAATGAGTTTTTCTTTTGGAAATTTGAAGTAATTTTCATTAACTATAGTTTAACTATTTACAACATTACAATGAGTTCATCCTGTAGGAAAAAAACACTAAAAACATCATTATATAGGACTAAGTCAAATATACAAAACAAATAGGTCAAGCATAGTAGCAAAAATTTACAAATTCCATCTTAGCTTCATTGTTGTTAACAATTCATTAGTTGCTTCCTAATTTGCTATGGCAAGAGCTTTGATTTTGTTAATAATGTTTGTTGCCAATTGACGTCATTTGTATTTATAAATTGGACCATAATAAAGTAAATGTGAAATCCATTACAAACTTAATTGGCCACTTCAGATTTTCTATCCATATAATTTTCGGTCAACTTTACATAATTAATCTGATAAGGTAAATGACAAAATTAGGCAACACTTCCTCCTGTAAAGTTGTTCTACAGTATCTTAAGTTTCTAACACCTCCAAGATCATTCAATTTGATTCAGCATTCAATGCGTTATGCACAAAATACCATAGACTGTGCACATTTGAACTTTTGGCTAGTACATGATCATACCCTCTAATTGTACAAGTCATATCTTTAAGCTCAGATATCTAAAAATTACAAAAATTTATACCAATTTAAAACTAAGAGAATAAGCTATAACTTTGATGAAGATAACTCAGTCTAATTCGGCTCACATCAATACAGTTTATTCAATAATCACAGGACATGATTTCTGTCCCTGACAATGGTTCAGCTTAAGCTACAACTTACGTACATGCCAATTTTGAAAATCATAGAGATAGAATTAAAATTCGACTTCTTCACAAAAATTGTAGAAATATATCAATAGTTTAATATGAATCAAAAACAAACTCATTCAGAAATCTACAGCTCAAGTTATAATTAGAAAACGGAACATGTTAATGAAAAGTTTCCAATTCATAACATTCCAGCAAACTTCCACACTTTCACCCTATCAATCATTCTCAAATTAATTTAGATAGCTTTAAATTTTTATGGAGAGAAAGAAAAATATCTTAGGAATCTATTGGTCTAAGTTTCAAGTTATTTGGAGTTCGGATGAAAGAGTTATAGGAAAAAGATTGAGAGAGCTATTCAATTAAAAACTCAAGTTTTTAACCCACACATATAAACCATCAACTTTTCTCTCTCAAGCACGCCAACTTCATCTTCTCCACCGAAAGTTCCTTAATTTTTTTCTCCACTTTTACGCTTCATATCTACCACATACATTACATAAACCAACTTTCCTGCTCTTCCTTCATCTCATCAACTCACAACAAATCAAAAATCCAAGGTTTAAACTAAATCATCAAAAATCCAAGATCTCACCTTCACTTTCTCCCTCTACTGTATTTTATAACTTCTCCATCTCTCTTTCTTTTTTTCTTCCATCACAACATCCCACGTTTTCTATCATTTTCCTGCATAAACCACTACACCTCATTATGCTCTATATTTTCTTAAGCTTTAACCTCACATAAATCCATCCCTAACATTTCCCAAACATTAACGCATATATAACCCAAAAACAGAGCATGTCATCTTCTTTACTGCAATGTTACTGCATATATATATTTCTGCACATCTTTTAATTTTCTCATTCCTATATTATGCATCTCATATGTAAGTCATCTATACCACTTTCTTTGCAGTTTAACGCAACAAAAAAAGAATCAAAATCTAAGATTCATATCCAAAATCGAAACCAACATATTCATACATGTTTCCATTTTTCTGCACCTTTCCAACTTTCAACATATGCATGCATTTATAAATTGACACCGAAACATAGACTTATCAGAAGAGCTACTTACTTGGCCAGTAAAATGAAACCAAAAGTACATAAATTTCACAACTAATTTGAAATCTCCAATATTGATAATAAGAAGCAGAGCTTCGGTGGTTGAAAGGATTTGGGAAGCATTTCTTCTCTCCCTTCTCCAGAAACACATGTTGCAACATATAACGTGTGTCCCTTGCATGTAAGCCACGTGGCTACATGCAAGGCTTCCAAATGTTTTTATTTTATTGGTCCACAACCTAGTCCAAAAATACCCCAAATTTTTGAAAATTAAAAAAAATCACCAAAAATCTGAAACAATAATATGACTCTCCAAATAATTTTTCGGCTAAAAAATAATTCACCAAATTTTAAAAATATCCAAAATGACTCCAAAAATGCGAAATAAACTCTAATACACACCAAATTTAATTTTCAAGATAATTAATCCATAATTCACTAAAAATTCTGAAATAATAACTATTATCACCACATAAATTTTCAGCTCAAAATAATTTACCAAAAATTGCAAAATACCTGCAATGTACAAAAATTGCCACATTATATTTAATACACTCAAATTAAATCGCTAATTTCCATTTATAAACCAATTTATCCGGAAATGCTAATGAATACATGTACAATCATATGATTGTGCAAACATAAATATGTATGTCACAATTAATTATGCATGATGTGCATTTTCCTAATTTCTCATAATTCACAATTATAGCCCTAACATGAGTAACGGGATATTACATAATATGTCATGAAAAATGTTGACAGAGAACTCATCAGCTCCAGACAAAAGCAAAAAGTCATTAGTAAACATCAGGTGAGTAAATTTTTGAGCTTTGCATTTGTAATGATATTGAATATGCCATTATACACTATTAGCTTCTCAAGAATTCTAGACAATTTCGATAACCAAAATAAAGATGTAAGGGAATAGGTGGTCTCCTTGCCTAATCCTTCTTGCACTGTTCAATGACTTAGTTAGAACACCATTAACAAGAATGCTGACAGATGAAGTTTGAAGACACATTATGATTCAATTATTGAATTGTACTGGAAATTCCATACAATTATATTTATATTTATATATAACTTAATGTGATATATATATATATATATATTGTACAATGTTGTACGGTAGGGATGGTGTACGATGTGAAAAAAAATTGTTCTACCCAAAACTCGAGTTGATGGTGGGGCGGAATCAAATTACTTAAGTCCACCACGCATTCGCTAGTTAGCGAACGTTCAAAGAACCATTGATGTAGCGCCCCCTTACCGTTGAGTACCCACCGGGACGCCCGTAGGTCATTCCGATACATATCCTACTATAAGAGAGAACTACAGACAAACATCACTATATTCCACATGGCATCGTAACAATAAACATCCATATAAAATTTGAACTTTTTAAAACCAGAACTTTTTCCATTTCATTACATCAAACTCAGTAATTTACACAACTGACAGTCGTATCTATCTGCACAATCCTATGAAAACTTAACACAACTATTATATACATTAAAGATAAAATATCAGTCCTAACTAGGTCATCCAAAAATAATCCCAACTGACCGACCTGTGAGCCATAGCCTCTCTCGCCAATAAGATCTACACAGCTCGAACAATCTCTCTTAAGCTACGGGTCTACTCTTGATCCTGAAAAATAGGTTGCAATTTTGGGTGAGTTTGCGAACTCAGTGAGGAACCATCATCGATGGTTCGCCCAATTCATGCAGCACTTAAGCAAATCATAGAGTATTTCACAAAAACATCTTCAGAAGTACCACATTATTGGATTAACAGCAAATCACAATATACAAGGCATTCTTGCCTTTTTCCCATATACAAATATTCAATCAATTATGTATGCAATGCATATGTGACACTTTCTCATTTTATTACGGTGTTGTGAACGAGTGCCTTAACTGTCCCATATAAACATTAGATGTGTCTTAGAAGTAGGAGAGCCCTCTGGGTATGCACTACTTCCCTTCGAGCTCGAGGCTCTTTTTTAGTATCGGTGGCTACTTCGGTCACAACTGTTATTATCAGTTCATGCATTTGTGTATGAAATGCATATGCCTAATTTAGCAGTCAATGTATCACAAACAGTAATTGTGTCACAGTCTTTGTCACATCAGAGGCAAAACAATTGATCACATTAATAGCAAGAAATTGACCACAGTAATAGCAAGCAATTTCCCAATTATCACATCATGAACACTTCTATGTCAGACCTCCCAATACATCGGACCATCTGTCCGGAATCCAGTCAGAATCAAACACAATCACTAATCCCACCATTATCTCCACAATGAGCATATAGTAATTGAGAGAAAGCCATCTCAGTCACTCACCTATAACTTTCGAGCTAATGCTGGGAAGTCTCTGCAACGTCGGTAGGTCAACGCTCCAAATGTGCCTCTATAATGATCAAAGAGTATAAATATTAACAACTGTGCAATTAGAACTATTTAATGATGCACATGTAGCAATTAAAATGTGTACAATGCATGTTCATGATATTCCCGGCATAAATCCAAAAATTTCCATCTGAAATTCAAACCGATATAACTCTTCACACACACATCAGAAAATTATAAACCATATCTCGTTGGAAAGATCATGAAAAAACTCTACAAGTTTCATGAAGGACACAAAAACCAATTTCACCCCTAAGGGTGTCAAAAATACACTCAAAATCACTGCCTGCATAAAATCTCCCAAACCAGTGCAGCATTTAGCAAAATCCATAACTTTCCATTCCCTTTGCTAAAAATTGCAAGATTTATGCCAAACGAAAGATCAGAATGTGTCCTACAACATTCATGACAACATGGAACCAAATTTAATTACTAAAGGGGTCAAAAAATTCAATTAATGATGTTGCCCCTACATTTGACCTTAACAGTACTACCATTTTCTAAAAATCATAACTCCTTGCTCCAATGTCGAAAAATTCTCTACCTTATATCACTGGAAAGATCAGACAACATACTTCAATTTTCATGAAGGTCTTAAAAGCCAATTCTATTTCGAATTAGGTCAATTTCTTCCATGAAGGTGGTTGCCCTAGTAACTAGCATATTACCTGATTTAGGTCCAATCTTTGAAAATTCATAACTCCCAATTTTGACATCCAAAATTTGCATGCTATATGTCATTTTAAAGTTAATTCCTTCCTCTACAACTTTCCAGAAGATCACTTGAACCAATTCGAATCCCAAAAATCTCTAATTTAGTTTCCAAGCATAATACTCACAAAACCCACATTTAAGTCTAGGTTCCAACACAATGCACATAAACAGCCAACATTCAACAGGTCATAACTCCCAACATACATATCTAAAAATTGCATACTTAGTGGCAATAAAAAGATGACAGGAACCTCTTCAACTTTCATTAAGACCAATTTCACAAAGTCACCCTAATTCAATCTAGAAAAATCCATCAAAGTTTCAGATTATCAAGTTCGGGTACTGTTCACACAACACCCACACTTCATCTTTCAAGGCAAAATTCAACCTCTTCAAGCTACAATTAGACAACACTTATTTCACAAGGAATTTTAGCCAAACAATTGGTCCAAACCTCACCTCAATCGCATGACCACATAAAAAGTTATGACCAAAACCTTGCTATAGGTACAAAATCAATTTTCCAACACTTATGGCTAAACCACATCCTATGGTTTCCATACCATTCCCAACCTATTTCTAAACCACCAAGCATCCCCAAATGATTAAGAATTCAGCCACAAATTCATCAAACATTCCCTTGAATAAATAGGCACAATTTGGCAGCACACAACATACACAATTTTCTTACTAAATTCCCATTTATCTAACACCATTCAAACATCAAAACCAATCAAAAACCAATCCACAACATATTCATCATTCATCCTCACACAAACTTACACTTATAGCCAAACAATCCTACCACTATCTTTATGAAATTAATGCATAATTTTTCACAATAAATGCTTCTACCTACAAATTAAAGAACACAATACAAATTCTCACCTAAATCAAGTTTCAAGCTTTAATTCCTCAAATCTTCAAATCACTCCAACTTTCTTCTCACCAACACCTACGGCCATCACTTCCCAACACATTAATCATCATCCTCACAAAGCTTAACGTTGGTTTTGTAGGTGAAGGAAGAAGAAGCAAGCACATAAATAAGAAAAAATTATTGGTATGGATGAAGCACACCAACGAAGAAGGAGAGGAAGAACACCTACGGATGAGAGAGCTTTTGTTTTTTTTTTAACTTTCAAAGTGAGTTTTAAAGCTTTCCAAGGGGAAGTGTCGTAAGTGAAAGAATGGAACAAGACAAACACATTAAATGAAAAAGGACACTTGTCATTTGAATGGAGAAAAAGACAATTTAATAAAGGAACCTTAATACAAATTAATATTTAATCCATCTAATGCTAATGGCTCTAATAACAACCCCAAAAATTATTTTTCCAATAATCCAGTGCCATTAGGTAGTAATTTTCAGTACCGGAAACCAATCAGTTAGCCACTTGGCGATTTTTCCGGTCCGGAAAATTTCAGAAAATTCCTAAAATTCTCTTAAAATGGAAAGCACACAAGGAACCACTCCAAATAATTTTTTAAACACGAATACCACATTATTCACAACAAATTTTCATTTAGGCATAAATACCGGGAAATGTCATGTATGCATGTACAGTCATTTTTTATGTGCAAAATTTCACTATTCACCAGTAAAAATATGCATAAAGATTTCTAATCAGTCCTAATCACTCTCTCTTTTCCAAATTACTATTTTATCCTTCCCGTCGGGGGTGGGATGTTACAATTGAGCACTCCTGCGGGTAGGGGGAGTCGAACTCAAGACGTGGTGCTTAAGACCTAAGCTCTAATACTACTGTTCTACTCAAAACTCGAGTTGAAGGTAGGACGGAATCAAATTACTTAAGTCTGGTATTGTATGTGGATCTTTGTTATTTTCTAACTCTGCTGTATAATATAATCTTAATTCATTTATTAATCTATTGATGTTATCCTCGATTTCACGTGCCAAAATACAGATTGGACACAACAATCTGATGCAAATGGGAAAGAAATTGTACCACCACCATCTCCATAAACCAAACCCTGCACCATACACCGTCCCTACCGTACACCGTACACCGTAGAGATGGTATCAGAGCCTAAACCCTTTAAACTTTTCGATGTTTTTATTTTGATAAATTTATTATGTTTATGTTTTTATCTTATTAGTATTGAGTTATGTTTTATATTACTTCATATTTATATAATAGCAAGAAATGAATAAAAATTTTAAAATATTGCAGGAAGAAGATAATTCTTTAAAACTAGATAAAGAGATAACTGAAATACAAAAAATCATAATATATTATGGGCAAATAATTTTACAATATTGTGAACAGATGAGTTTAGATTTAGAATCATTAATAAATCATAAAACAAGTATTAAATCAGATAAAGAAAAACAGATAAATATCCTAGAACAAGGAGATACTGAAATCATAAAAAAATCCTCTTAGAATACATTTAGAAAAATTAAGGGATGTCAACAAGTAGTAATTCTGATAATGAATTGGAAGTTTCACCTGAAATAGATAACTTAGTAACACAAATTAGAAATATAAATCTTTAGGATAATTTTATTAATATTAAACCAGCAGGAATAAAAGCTGAAAACCTAAACATTATAGACATACCAAGTTCAAGCAGGGATCCTTATATACGACAAAAATATGGAGAGAGTTTTAATAAAGCAGTAACAGGATATGCAGGATTAACGCATATTGGAATAAATTCAGATAAATACACATGATATGAAAAGATGAAAGCTGATACAATAAATCCTTTTGGAATATATTTAGACTTAGATTGTATTGCTAATATTGAAGAACCAATAGATAAATGGGAAACTGCTTTAAGAATAGCTGTTGTAGTCAATAAAATGGATTTTGAAACTACTAAAGGATTTATGAAAAAAAACATTATTAAATAGTGCACAAAGATTTTGGCAAAATCTTAATGAAGATACTAAACAATCAATTTATGCTGATCCAGATAATTTTATAACAAAAGTAGTAGAAATGTTTAGATTAGAATTTCATGGAGAAGGTAAATATGTTAAAGACCCAACTACGATTACTAGATACACTACTGCCTTAATGAAGTTACAGTTAAGTGATATATGTGAAATAGAAAAATATATTTGTGTTTTCCAAGATTATTATTATCATATTTATAATCAAGTTTCTAATACAAATAATTATTTACCATTATTTTTTGCTAAGATTCCAGACCCTTGGAGATCAAAGTTAATAGATACATATAATCCAAAAAATATAGATACTTTAGGAAAAAGAATAGAACATGTTAGAGATAAATTAAGTAATTGGTGTGCTGATGCTATTTTTACTAGAGCCAATAAAGGATTAAAGAAAAGAATTTCTTTATGTTGTGATAAACCAAAAATGCCAATAATGATAGGATGTGATAGTTCTTATTATTATGGAAAGATAAAACAAAAATATAAAAAGAAGAAACAATATAGATATAGAAAACCTTATTTTAAGAAACGAAAGGTAAGCTATTATAAAAGAAAAGGATACAAGAAAACTTATAAACCAACTTACAGAAAAAGAAAAACTAGCCCTAAAGAATGCAAATGTTATTATTGCAAAGAGATAGGTCCTTATGCTAATAACTGTCCTAAAAGAAATGAGAAAAATAAAAAGAAAATTGAAATAGATGAAGATATTGAGGAAATGATAAGGGAAGGAGAATTTATACAAATAGATGATTTCAATATAAGCTCAGATGAAAGTATTTTTATCATAACAAATATAGAATATACCTCAGAAGAAGATAGTCTTGAATAAATGGAAGTTACTAACATAAGTCAGAATAATAGTGAACCAATGATAGATAATCAAGTAGAACAACTAGGAGAGTATAGACAAGAAATTTTAATAGATAAGAAAAAATTAAAACAGATTCAGAATGAAAATTTCTCATTATCAAATTATTCAGGATTTAAAGTAAGTACTTTACAAAAATTAGGAATCAAACTTAGAAAACATATTTATTTTACGGATTAAATATACAAGAAAGAGCTTTAGAAGTTTCGTTAACTTCTAATAAAGTAATGATACCTCTTTTAGCTAAGAAAGATATTCAAGAAAAATTACAAAAGATCAAATTAGAAATAAAAAACACACTTGGATGGATACATATTGGAGCCATACAGATAATAATAAAATCAACATTTAAAGAAGGGTTAGATACTCCTATTGAATTAGCTATTATGGATAATAGGATAATAAATAGAGAAGAAGCCTGTTTAGTTATACTTAAAGGTAATTTGCAATATGGTAAATTGAAATTCAATATTTATCCCCGAATTTCTTTGTAGCGCTCCCTTACCGCAGAGTACACATCGGCACACCCGGAGATCATTCCGGTACATATCCTACAATAAGGGCGAGCTGCGATCGATCACTACATTCACTTCATATGCCATCATATCATTATTCACTTTTAAAAGCATCAATAGAAAAACCAAAATATTTTTTTAAAAAAACTACTTCCTCCTCATTTCATTTCACAAAACCAAAAGTCTACATTGTGTCTTTCAACTTTACTACAAGTACATCAACAAAACCTAGTGCAAAGTACTGCATGAAAGAGGAAAATATATCAATTCTATCTAAGCCATCCAAAAGAAAACTCAGCTGACCAACCTTTGAGCCATGACTTCTCTTTCCCAATTCACAATCTACACGGCAGTAGAGCCTCTCAGTAGCTAAAGTCATCTCTCAGTCTTGAAAAGACAACGTTGCAATTTTGGTGAGTTTTACGAACTCAATGAGGTAACCATCATCAATGGTTCACTCAAATAATGCAACACATCAATTCACATTACAATTATTTCACAAATTTGCATTTTTCATTATTAACACACTTTCACTCAAGCATAAGCAGTTTTGCATTTCAATCAATCAAACATACTTAACAAAATGCATATGAAATGCTCATGAGACACTTTTCAATTATTACGTTGTTGTCACCGAGTGCCTGAACTGTCCCATATAGGGCTCATTAAACGTTGAGCCTAAGGTTCTGAATCATTTTTGAGCTCGAAGCTCAGTTTCACTTGTTGAGCTTTAAGCTCTAATCGGTGGCTACTCTAGTCATAACTGCCATTATCTGATTATACATTAATGAATGGAATGCATGTACCACAATCAAACACATTTTTAAAGAACTTGGGTCTTCACATTCACATTCAAGCAGCACTTTAATAATTCAATCCACATTACACACTCATCGGACCTTCTGTCCAGAATCCACAATCAAATCACATTCATTCATTATTCAAAACATAATTATAAGCAAACAATAATTGAAAGAAACCGTCTAGGTTACTCACAAGCTGCTCCCGAAGCTAATGCCTGGAAGATCCGGCAACGTCTGGAGGTTGACGTTCCAGTTGCTCCTCTATAAAAAAATAATGTACACAATATCACAATTTACAATATCATAAGTATTCAATAATGCACATCTATGAAGCGAAGTATGTACAATGCGTGTTCATGATAATCCTGGGAAACTTCCATCATAAAATCGATCTCATATCAAAACTCATCTAAGTATAATTTATACTTAGGTTTATGCCTCACTAGAACCATTGAAATGGCAATTCATTATTCACTGGCTTACTTTCAGATTTTCCAAAACACCCCTTTCGGGTCTACAGTTCACATACAATCAAAAGGTGAAAATGAAGTAATTTGGTCAAACTCTCTTCTATAAAAGTGTTCCTCTATGTCTCATCTTTCCATTGATACCAAAATCACTCAATTTGGTTCAGTTAGTCAAAAGATATGCCTCAAACATTATTGGGTTGTTCATATTCAAAGACAGTGTACTATGCCCAGCTTCCATTCAGAGATTAAACATCTTAGAGGCTAAATCATAATTGGACTTCTTGAGACAATTTGTAGGCCTATATCTCTAGATTACTCCAAATCAAATATCATCTCATTTGGATTCCTATAGATCCAAATATAATCAAAATACTAAAGTGTATTCAGTTGCATAACCCTAGTTTATATTATTTAAGAGCACACTCACTATACCTATCCCACTCTTTTCACTTAATCTTTCTCCATCAATTCAGATAGCTATGATTCCTAGTGGAGATGTAGATCAATGTCTTATGAAACCAATGGCTCAAGAATCAAGTCATTTGGAGGTCTAGATAAGAAGTTATGGCCAAAAGAAGCAACTATGTTTATGACCTCAATCAAAACGAACCTATTTTGGCGCGATTTCCATAACTTTCACAAACAATGTCGGATTGGTCTTGTTTTTGGACCATTGAAAAGAGGACTTTGAGATCTACAACGTTTATGAAGACCTTGAAGACCAATTCTATCTTCTGAATTCTGTAGCGTCTCACTTTTGCATCGTCTCACTTTCCTTTCGTCTCATTTCTATCGTCTCATTTCCATCGTCTCATTTTCGTCGTCTCATTTTTGCGTCTCACTTTTGCATCTCATTTTTACGTCTCACTTTTATGTCTCAGTTTTGTGTCTCACTTTTGCGTCTCAGTTTTGCATCTCACTTTTGCGTCTCAGTTTTGCGTCTCACTTTTATGTCTCAGTTCTTTTTTTTTCTCGAGAACGTCACCACTTATAAGGATCATAACTTTTGACTCCGATGTTGAAAATTTTCATACTATATACCGTTAGAAAGATATACAAATCTTAAGAAGGAAACTTTTCCAAAAGCTATGTGGATTAAGTCGATATTTTCTCCCAAAGTTGGAACACGAATTTTACACTCAACTCTCAACGTCCTGCACCCAGTTCTCAACTTCATGACAACTTTTGAGATCCTTAGAGACAGAATTGAATTTTGATGTCTTCATACGAAATGAAGCCATATATCTCTAGTTTAATTCAAATTAAGAATCATCTCATTTGGACGACCAGAAAAAACGTTGCGGCTAAAAGACTGAAGCATATTCAGTGAACATTTTCCAAATTTTCAAACTTTCAATATTTTACAACACCTATACGCTCATAACCTTTCAAACACTAAATTAACACGATAACTAGATTTTTCATCCCCAACAACACAATATTTATGAACAAACATGCAGATGATAGTAACTTATCAAATTTATTTTATAATCCCAAACTTTAAAGGATTTCTTCACCACTTACCTGCTGAAAACTTCAAAATCTTCAAGCTCTAAAAGTGGATTTTGGCAAATAAAAATGCATCCAGATAGTATAAAATATGCAACATTTTCTACCCCACAAGGATATTATGAATGGTTAGTAATGCCTTTTGGACTAAAAAATGCACCTCAAATATTTCATAGAAAATGGATAATATCTTTAAAGATTATTCTTATATATTTGTATATGTTGATGATATTTTGATAGCTTCTGAGGATATTCAAATCCATTTAAAACATTTAGACAATTTTATTGATATATGTGTTACACATGGATTAGGATTATCTGAAAGGAAATCAAAAATATTACAAAACAAAGTAAAGTTTTTAGGTATGCAAGTAGATGGACAGGGAATAGAACTTCAAAATCATATATTAGAAAAGATTTCTAAATTCCCTGATAAATTAATTGATAAAAAGCAAGTACAAAGTTTTTTAGGAATTCTAACATATACATCAGATTTTATTCACAATTTATCTCAGTTATGAAAACCTTTTCAAGATTTACTTAAGAAAGATAAGATATTTAGTTTTACACCAGCGCTCGAAACTCAGGTAAAATATATAAAAGGATTATGTAATAATTTACCAAAACTATATTTACCAAATAAAGAAGATAATTTAATATTAGAAACTGATGCTTCGGAAAATTATTGGAGTGGAATTTTAAAGAAAATAGATTATCATAATAATGAAAGAATAGGAGAAAGTATATGTAGATATTGTTCAGGAACTTTTACAGATACTGAAAGTAGATATCATATAAATGAGAAAGAATTATTAGCCATGTTAAAAAGTTGTATAAAATTTTATTACATTTTACTTCCAAAGAGATTTCTACTAAGAACTGATAATACCCAGGTAAAAGCATTCATCCATAATAACTTGTCAAATAGACCTAAGTATAAAAGATTGATTAGATGGCAGACATTACTTTCTAATTATATATTTGATATTGAAATTGTTAAATCTGACAAAAATATTCTAGCAGATTCTCTTACCAGAGATGGAAGACCATCGACTACAGATACTTGAGGAAATCTTGAAGATGAATACAGAGATAAAATATATTAAAGATAATGTCTCAGACTTTCTTGATATTACTAATCTCCCAGGACTAACAAAAGAAGTTTCTAGCTTTATAAAGCGAGGTAGAAATCTCATCCATATGAATATAGAAAATTATGAAAATTCAAGCCTAAAGGTAGTAAAATATATTGCCCATTCCACTCATCCAAGGACAGATCAGTTTACACATCCAAAGATAGAAGCCATAAAACAGCTCTCACTAGGAAAGATGAATATTGATTTACGACCCCAGAAAATTCCTATCAGTCCTTCAACAGATTCTCCTACCACCTCACAAATAATAAAAGAGATATCAATGATTCCTCCAGAAGTGGAAGAACAACAAAAGATGATGAAAGATTTATTCCACCTTGCAAATAGTGAAAATCGATATATTGATTTCTCGGAAATATACCCTCGAATCAATTATTTACAAAAATTAGATTCAAGAGAGGTAAGATATTGGTATAATTTTGGAGCTTTGAATTCTCTATATTTATCATTACCAGATTTTCCAGAAATAAGTTTTCTACCACAATGGATAAAGGATGAAATACGAGATTGTTATCTCAATAATCCGACTATAACTCCCAAAGATATTCTAGTATTAAAATTTCTGTCAGCAGGACCAGATTTCGATAATGATGGTAATTATCCAGCTTACCATCTGATACATCTTGGAAAAGCAGATACATTCTCGATATCCATAAACCAAGGAAAAACTAAAGATTATATTAAATTTGAAGAAAAAGATATTCATTATCGAAGAGCAATTGGAATTTGGATAGTCCTTCAAGGACTAGAAGCTAGTTTCAAAAAAGGATTCCACACATATGGAGGACAAAAGATTCATTCATCCGTCATGATATCACCGGCGAAAACTACACCTGTAGCGGCCCATAATTTTCTAGTAACAAAGATGAAGTTATTAGAAACAGGAGTGTTAAAATCAAGCTATCAAGCTCAGCAAAAGATTTGTCAGTTTCGTAGACATCTGAAAAATACATGCCCTGCATGCTCTCAAAAACTAACGAAACAAAAAATGCCAGCACAAAAAGAAGATAGTGACTAAGAGTTGTCAGATATTATCAAGAACGTTGTATTGTATATTACGTGTCCTATAGTTAGGTCCCATGTAACAAATATTTGTTTGTCTTTTAATTAGGCGTGTCCCATGTAAATAGTTCTACCCTTAGTATAAATAGGAACGCTAGTAGCTAAGGAAGGAACTTCATCTTCAACACCTTCCTTACATCCTTGTAATATCCATGTAGAAATAAAAACACTCTTCTTTTCTTATATTCATTCTTTGCTTCACAACTTAAATATAGAGTAAAAGCCCTTACACTTCCTTAACCATTTTTTTACGTCTTGAGGTAGGAAACGAAACAATGTTGTGCTAGATATTGCTGAATGAACTACAGAAGAGTTACCTTAGTTCAAGAATTAAGGTTGGGGCTGAAATACTCGGTAAAAGCCCCGTGGTATAACCCGGTGATATTCTGGTCAAACCGAAACTAAGTAAGGAAGCGTGATAGACCTTTTACTTTATGTTTACTTAGTGGCATGCATAGTATGGATATAAGATATTTTCTTCATCCACCCATGAACGAAGAAGCCTATGGAGAACACTTAGTACGACTAAATTTGTCTTCAAAGGACAGCATCAATATATTAATAAAAGAACTATGATTATATTATGCAGTAGAGTTAGAAAATAACAAAGATCCACACACAAGGAGACCCTATTACAAACTTATTATGTACTTCATGTCAAAACAAATCCAGATGCTTGAATATATAAGAAACTCCCGATATGGACTAATGAGTGTCCGCGATTTCACGCATATATACATATATATATATATATATACATATATATATATATATATATATATATATATTGAGGATAAAATTAAGCTTCCGTCTATCATATCATGTGACCCAATGCTCAGAGTGAATGAACTTCATTTTTTATTTTTAATATGTGACTTGTATAGAATTGCTCATGTCACAAAAAAGGAGTGAATGTGAAGGCCCAAAGTGCAGTTGAAACAGGCTGGGGCCCAACATTACGTTGAATTATGACATCCAAACACATAAATGATATATATGAACATCAGAGCCCAAATTTTAGACGGTCCACGTGTAAACGATGGCAACATGTCAAGAAATTCGAAGTTGAATGTTGAATTAAATTCGTAACGGAAAAGTGCGTCATCATTCAACTGGTATTGGCACTGTTGGCTACAGTTATATGATCGTAGGAAGTGATCGGAGCTGCACATTCGACAAACCATCGGGATCAAAGATCCAATCGGTTACAATGCATCATCAGATATGGTTGAACAAAACAAACGATTATAGTATAGTATCAGTTTTGCTAAACGTAATCAGAACCCACCAACGCCAATTCGCTCTCTTCACCTCTCATCTGTTTCATTCATCATACCTCACGCGTTCTTTTTAGCAGACTCACTCTGGTCGATTGATGTGTGTCGATTTTCCTCAACCAATCGATCACGCTCCACGACCAAATCATCAAATTGTTTACGCAGAGTTCGTACTTCAGCTTCTGCAGTTTTAGCTTCATTATCTGTAGAGTCGCGCTGATTCTCTAAGTTCTTTATTATGGTCTTGAGAGCAGCAATCTCCTGGGTCATAGCTTTGGCCTTTCCCGTACCATTCTCGCCCTCCTGTTTCTTAACACTCTCCATCGTCTTCCTCAGTAGGCGAAGTTCTCTTATATAATGATGCAGTCTATCTATCATCAGCGAGAGAACCAACAAGAATCCTGACACCGGATCGACGTTAGTGATTCAATTTTTTAAAAATTATCCAACTAAATTGAAATACAGGAGCAGAAAATCAAAGATGCATAACGAAAAAAAACCCCAAAACATGGACTCACCCATAAGAGAGGCTTCAAGCATGTTCCTGGACATCAGCACCTCGTCAGTAGGATTGAGAGGCCCTCCCTCCATTGTACGATTCTGGATTTCGACAATACTGACAACATCAGACATGAGGACCACAAAAACTGTTCCGGCCACAGTTTTGACCACCACGGGTCCTCTGCCGCGCTTCACAAGGTCCAAAGTCATGATCAAGAGCTTTCTAAAAGGATTCTCGAAAAGGAGAACCACGATCATCGCAATTTCGGAGAACACCACTGTGTAGAGCAGCTGTAACATTGTGGAGTTAGAGAAGAATCAGAGAGGATGGCTGTTTGCTTTGTTTTTTTGGTGCTGAACTTGTTTTTCTTGCTCTTTAACGGAGCTACGTTCACGGGGAGGGGGGCCATGGCCCCCCTTTCAAAATTTTTTTTTTAAAATTATATATATAATTAATTTTTTTTTAAAAAAAATAGATAATGGAGGAGGGGGGCCACAGCCTTCCTTTCTCGGCCCCCCTTTAAATTACGTCTGGCTCCGTTATGTATTCTTCTGCGGCCGATGCGCTTGAATAAGACGACTGAAGATCTTGAATTTGCGAGTCTGAATTCTTGTTTAATGTTAGGGTGTCTTATTATGTCCCATAAATTTTGGTTATTTATTTATATAAGTTTTGTGAGTTTAGATCCTCTGTTTAATATGACGGTGTCTTATTGTGTCTAATAAATTTCAGTCATTTATTTATGTGAATCCCGCGTAGGTCTCGCAAAATAAATGACTGAGATTTTACGAGACAGAATAAGACGGAGTAATACTAAACAAAAGATCTGGACTCAAATTTTGTATGAATTCTGTATAAATAAACATGATATTCGAATAAATAAATAGCTAAAATTTGTGAAATATAATAAAATATCGTAATATTTGACTGAAGGTTTCACCCATAAATTTTACGTCCCCACTTTCCATTAGATTTCTGTACTAAAAGGAAGCAAATGGTCGATCCTACTTTATTTGTCACCAAAATTTCAACATTTTACACCTATTTCCTTGACCATTTTATTCAACTACGCCTCTGAATGGTCGTTAGCATACCCCAAAACGAAGAAAAATGTAAAAGAATGGTCGTTTTCGTTGGGCGTAACGACCTCCATTCTTTGTAGTCAAAAACACATTCGTGGACCTTTGAAACGCTAATATCATTGAATACTTTCTTTTCTCGAAGGTTATACTGTTGACCACTTTTCGCTATAATTTAACTTATTATTCTTATTCTAGAAGCGAAATGTCAAGTGATGTGACGCGAGGGCACAGGTAGATTTTATCTCCAAACTATTATATTTGAATTGCACGAAATTATCAGAGCTAACGGGTTCAGAGTTTTACAAACAATGCAATATTTGGCTATACATGTGTTATCGTAAATGTTGGATCAAAAACTAAGTGAAGCCTTATTTGTTGGGCCTGAAATTTTGGGAGCATGCAGAAGACATGTAAAATTAGTCTTCTATTAATTTTCATAATTTTTAGATTTTTCTACAATTAGTTTTAGTTGTTTACTTAGACGTTAAGTTCGACAATTAGAAACAGTACATTTTTTTGTCTTTCAAAAATTAATTTCCTTATTCTTTCATATTTTTAGTATGATTCCATATTGTCTAGGTTGTTTCCTAATAGGATTATTAGTTTTCTACTATAAATAGAAGTTATAAGGTAGATTTTTTTAAGATGATTCAGAAGTAAAAGTTCAGACTTTTTCTACACAAATTCGAAGATGATTCCTTCGTTTTGTGTTGGTCTTTACGTCTGTGTGGCTGGTAACACCTTTTAGAGCTTTATTAACAATTGGGGTACTTGGTTTTATCAATTGTTATGGTGTTCTTTTGGTTTTTTCCCTTCGATTATCAATATTTTCCATTCATTCAAATTAAACTACTATAATCCCTTGTTTTTATTCTCCCAAGTTTAATTGGTGTGCCTAGTTTACATCAGATTGGTGTCAGAGCTCAGTTATTACCGTTTTCTTAAGCCTTAACGATCTATAATTGAGTCTCTCTCATTTAAATTAAAAAGTTTTAGGTTTGATGTTACAGGTTTGACACAAATATGGCTGCAGATAATGGTAATAATAATAATGGCACCAACAATAACAATTATACTCTTTTAGGGGCAATAAATCGACTTTCAGATCGTAAGATTGGTGGTATTCATGATCAAATTGAAGATATCAACAATCAGCTGGGCTACTTACAGATGCAAGATGCTAAGTGGAGACATTTTATGCAAGGTAGAATCCAAGAATGATCTCGTGAATGATCCAAAAAGATCTATAACGAGTTTGATGAGGAGCAAGAAGAAGAAGAAGAGGAGTATGAATCAGCAGAGGAACAATCAAGACATCTTAGACATAGAGATTAAATGTAGAAAGATTGTAACTTGAAGCTCGAACTCCCCGATTTTAAAGGTAAACGTGATCCTAAAGTTACCTTAAATTGGATTTGTAAAGCTGATCGTATGTTTGAGTATAAAGCCTTTACGTACTAGGAACGTTTTAATTATGTTATCCTTAAGCTAACCGACTTAGCAAGAATTTGGTATGATGACTTGCAACGTGAGGCATTAAGAAGGGAACAAAGAAGAATTAAGACTTGGACTTGTTTAAAATGCGAGATTAAAGCTCAATATGTTCCTAATAGTCATAGGCAAGATAATTATGTAAAAGCAACAACTTTAAAACAAAGTCACTCTGTTGGTGAGTATATTGATGCTTTAAGAAGTTAACGATGGCTCGATTTTATGAGGGATTGAGTTTGAAAGTCAAGGATAAGGTGCAATTACAACTTTATTATTGACTATAATGAGTTATGTAAACTTGTTTTACGTGCTAAACAATAAATTAGACCAAAAACTTGCTCTACAACTCCTTCTACTTATGTCTTTTTAAGTTCTAAAGTTGATTCAAACAAGAAGAAGCAAGATGGGAAAGAAAAATTTATTATGAACATGAGAGAACTTGATAAGAATAAGAGGCGATGTTTTAAATGTCATGGTTATGGGCATATTCAATCTGAATGTCCTACAATCAAAATAATGACAATTTAAGAGTGTCAACAGATCGATGCGTTGCTAAATGCTTTTTCCATAGAGGAGGGAGAAAAGGAGTTAGATAATGGAGGAGATTAAGAGGCAAGAGTGGAGGATATGATTGAAGGCAACAAGGAAGGGCTTAATCTTATGATTCATCATGTTTTGAAGGCTACTCCTTCTCCAAGTGAGCCACCAAACGAGTGAAGTTGAATCACACGTTAGTAATATGATAATCAACACACAAGAAGGGGGGGTTGAATTGTGTTAACTTTTTGTTAAACCCTTCTTAAAAAATTTATTCAATTCAGAAAGACTTTTATACGTA
>JAOQMR010000009.1:3354424-3373938 GCA_027563865.1 Erythroxylum pelleterianum | reverse complement strand
TTCCGTCTGCTTTTCTTCTTCAACTGGCCTTTGTTTCGTCTGCTTTTATTAATGTGCATTTTGTAGCTTTTCTTTTTTATCTTCTTTTTGTTTGTCATCAAAATCTTTTAATACGTAAAGTCAATTTTGACTTAACAACGAGCAATTGTTCCATACGAGATACAATTTAACTTATTGTTCTTATTCTAGAAACGAAATATCAAGTGATGTGATGCGAGATCACAAGTAGGTTTTATCTCCAAGCTATTATATTTGAATTTACATGATAATTTCGTGTAATGAGACAACGGGTGTGTAGTTTTACAAATAATGCAATATTCGGTTGTACATGTGTGATTGCAAATTTTGGATCCAAAACTAAGTGAAGCCTTGTCTATTAGGCCTAAAACTTTGGAACCATGTAGAAGACATGTAAAATTAGTCTTCTATTAATTTTCATAATTTTTGGAATTTTGTACAGATAGTTTTAGTTGTTTACTTGGACGTTAAGTCTGACAACTAGAAATAGTGCATAGGAAACATTTTTTTGTCTTTCCTAAATTGCTTTCTTTATTCTTTCAAATCTTTGGTATGATTCCATATTGTTTAGGTTGTTTCGTAATAAGATTAGGAGTTTTCTACTATAAATAAAGGTTATAAGGTGTATTTTTTGTCTGTGATTCAGAAATAAAAGTTCAGACTTTTTCTTCACAAATTCGAAGTTGACTCCTTCGTTTTATGTTGGTCTTTACATCTACATGGCTAGTAACACCTTTGAGAGCTTTATTAACAATTATGGTGCTTGGTTTTATCAATTGTTATGGTGTTCTCTTGGTTTTTTCCCTTCGATTTTCAATATTTTGCATTCATTCAAATTAAACTACTAACATCCCTTGTTTTTATTCTCCCAAGTTCAATTGGTGTGCCTAGTTTACATCAGATTGGTATTAGAGCTCAGTTATTACCGTTTTCTTAAGCCTTAACGATCTATAATTGAGCCTCTCTCACTTAAATTCGAAAGTTTCAGGTTTGATCTTACAGGGTTTGATACAAATATGGTTGCAAACAATGGTAATAATAATAATGACACCAATAACAAGAATTATACTCTTTTAGGGGCAATAAATCGACTTTTAGATCGTAAAATTGGTGCTATTCATGATCAAACTGAAGACATCAACAATCATCTGGGCTACTTGCAGATGCAAGATGCTAACTGAAGATATTTTATTCAAGGTAGAACCTAAGAATGATCACGTGAAAGATCCAAAAAGATCTATAACGAGTCCAATGAGGAGCAAGAAGAAGAAGAAGAGGAGTATGAATCAGAAGAGGAGCAACCAAGACATCTTAGACATGGAGATTAAATGTACAAAGATTGTAACTTGAAGCTCAAACTCTCCGATTTTGAAGGTAAGCGTGATCATAAAGAATAAATTAATAATTCATATTAAAATAAAATGTTTCATATCAAAATAAAATGTTCTTTCAACTTAATTTCATTATCAATTACTATCACAAAATGTGTATTGTTCAACTAAAAAAAACATAAAAGCACATATATCTTATGTAACTCATTTTGTATAATTACATAATTTAACTATAAACTCACAGCAATAACTTATTTTGTGTGATTACATAATTAAATCATAAATTCACAACTATAAGTCTATAACACATTTGTTGTGATTATATAACTCAACTATAAACTCACATCCATTACTCATTTTATGTAATCATATAATTCAACGACAAACTAACCCATTTTATTTAATTACATAATTCATATATATATATATATATATATATATATATATATATATATATAACCCATTTGGTGATAACTATTTTGTGATAATATAAATTGGGAAGACATATGGTTCTAGTATGACAATTGGTTTTATCTAAGTCCTCTAATATTGATAAATGAAATCCTTCATTTGAGAAACATAATCCCCACTAATGCAAAAGTCTGTTAACTTATTCAGCGTATAGAATGGTGTGGAAATTTCAAATATTTCTCCTCTCTAGCATCTTATTTACCTTAACTCCAACATCTGCATAGGGAGGACAACATTGCTTGGACTTTAAATTCCAAGTGGATCTTTACAAATGAATCCTGCTATAAAATTTATAGAACAACACTAAAAGACATACCATGGTACAATTTACTTTGGAAACGCTCCCTAGCCTTAATCACTTATCTTGTGATAAAGAATAGAATCAAAATAAAAGATTGATGGTTTAGTTTATATAATCCCTTATATATATATATATATATATATATATATATAAAGAACCTGAGGAAGATAGGAAACATCTATTTTTCCTTTTACTAGAATTCCAAAGTTGTTTAGAGTAGAGTGTTGCATATGCTAGAAGAGTAATGCCAAACTTAAGGACGAAATGGAATCTTAGTCTGGGTTATCAAGAAAGCTAACCAACTCAAGTAGAATGTAGAGCATTTCAAGACATCTTTCACCATAACTATTTACTCAATTTGAAAAAAAAAATTGTACAAAGAGATGACATTGGGAAGCACCAACTAGCTGGTAACATCCTGAACTAGATTAAAGAGATTATAATTGCAAAAAATGCAAAAACAAACTCACTCCTAACATGAAATGTAGGTGGAATCTCTAAGTTTGGGTTATTTGTAACTTCTATCTTGTTTGTTTTTGTTCAAATAAGCAAGATGTAACTAGAAACTCATTGTAATGTTGTAATTGCTTTAGCTAGTGTTAATAATTTTTTTCATTCAGTTTTAAAAATATATATCTCATTTTGTGCACAAAATAAATAATCCAAAACATTTAAATAACTAAGAATCATTATCATTATTTTGCCTTCTTCACAAATATTTCATTCACCAATTTTAAACAGCACTTCCCAAATTTAATTAGGAAAATTTTCATTAATAAATTTTATTCAACATTCGTACTCAAATCCCAGATAACATTACTCATAAGATTCTATCTACATAATTCAAGTTAAATCAACATGATACAATATCTATAAAATATTTGGAGAAGCTCTTTCGAATACATAATTGGCATTTGGATTTTGGCAACCTTTGACTCCTTGTGAGGCTACTTAAGTGGATGTTAGAGGACGATTGCAATGAGGACGATAACGGATGGTTGAGTGCAGACTGTGACAAGTTGCAGAATGTGGGGTGAAATTGCGACGGGTGACAAGTGACAAGTAACGGGTGCAAACTACAATGGGATTGCAGGGTGGGAAGGGCCTGTAGGGTGTGACAGGTAAGACGAGAATGTAAGGTGCGACTACATCGGTGTGACACGTGGCAACTGGCTATGATGGACTGTGAGTTTGTGACGGGGGAAATGATAGGAGGAGACAGCGACTGATGCTGGTGCAAACTACAACAGGCTTCAACGAGCGATAGACTACAATAGGCTGTGATAAGTGGAGACAACAATTGATGAGTGGTGGCAATGGTGATTATGAGAGAGAGGAGAGAGAGAGAGAGAGAGACGTAGCATAGTAGACAATATTAGGTGAGGGTATCGGGTGATTTAGGTTTTAGGTTTAAAAGTTTTTGAAAATTTTAATTTAGTCTGATATACAACCTTGGTAAGAATGGCATTCCACGGAATATATGACCCATGCCCCTTTAGGTATTGTTTCTCTTTTCTAATTTATTCTAATTCAAAAAATGAGGGGGGGGGGTGAATAATAATCACAGATATAGAGGCATCCACTGAAGAAAATCCTGCTTCTTCCCTTAATATCCCCTTTGGTGTCATTGACATAAGCGTTTCTAGTCTATCTCTTTATATTTTTATATTCTATTTCTATATATATGGAAAGTTTCAAAATCATGATATATTTTTAAATATAAATCAAATAGAATAGAATAATATTTAATATAATAAATTTTAGGTGGAGACGATGAGGTCGGTCCATGGATTTTCCTTCCTTTTTCCGCATTTCGCTCAGAATAGCTAGGATTTGAGAATGTGGAATTAGTATACCGACTCACTTTACGCCGAAGATGAACGAGGCTAAGCGATCTGCCGAAGCTGTGGGAGAATGAAAGGGCTTCTTTTTTTTTGGAAGAAGACATATCAAATTGATGGTAATGAAAGGAAAAGGAATTTGTCCATTTTTTCGGGTCTCAAAGGGGCGTGGAAACATATAAGAACTCGATAAATGGATAACAACGCCCTTTTTTCTCTTACGATTCAACAAGATCATGAAGTCAATTCATCCAATCATAATTCTTTTTCATAAATTATTATATTAGACTAGACAAAAACCCGTTGAATTCACATATCTCTATTTGGTGATAAATAAAGCAACCGTACTTTTTTTAATTCCTCATATATTTCATAAAATGGGCTTTCTAAAGGGTAGTATTTGTGGTGAATCCCCCTGTTAAGTAGTCATGCATTACGATATGAACTCACTGCAAACCCCAGTTAGATTCAGATATGATACACTTTTTAGTTATTGGGAGTATAATATTAGACATGCATCACTACAATTTACACAAATATTAATGATAGATTTTAAGAATTTGTTTTAACTTAACAATCACACTAACAATCGAAAAGGCCATATTTTGTGATGGGAGAAACTTCAATAGATGCAGCGGAAGTAACCTACCAATTAGTCGATACAATAACAATGCACGACACCATATATAAATTAATTCTCCCTACTTGTGTAAACCTTTAAGAAATAATTAAGCAATAAAATAATCTAATGCAGCACCCAATAAAATCAACATCACGATTTACATGAAAAATCTCCTCGATATGAGGAGTAAAAACTACTGGACTAAAGTTCAGACAAAATCTCCACTATTAACAAATAATGGATACAACAACAAGTTCTCTCTAGTATCCCACTAGAGGCAACAACAATAACGTCAAGAATACAACAATTCTCGGCAACAACATCAATAACAACAACAAGAGAAATCAACAAGAGAGTTTGCAAAATCATCCAGAATCACACTCTCCAAAACAGCCCAAGCAGATCGCCCAAAAGTCTCCAAATAGCAAACCCACCGTTAGATATCAACATCAAAGTGTCCTCTAAAAGCTGTCAAAGTTTCAGCCCAATTGAACCACGTTTCACCATCTGATTGTGAGCTTGATCAAAACTGCTCAATGTTAGAATTTCAAGATCCCAAAAGTCAATCCTAACTTTGACCACAAATTGCCAAAAAAATCAGAACTTCAATCACAATTCTGACTGTTGGATATAAACTACTACCAGTGTAGAGTAAGCCTTCAAAGTCTGAGCTCGATCGGAACACAAATGACCATCTGATCAAGGACTTATTCGAGACTGTTTAAATCTCTCTCCCACTTACTAATATTTTCTCTCTTCACTCTCTTGTTTTTTATTCATTACAAATGATGTAATCCTCTCCTCTCTCTTTATACAACAAAAGAAGGAAGAAACCAAATTAAATTCAAACACAAACCATTGTTTTTTTTTCTTCTTTCAATTATGGAGATTGTAAATGTCAAATGTGGAGGGTTGACTAACAAATCTCCCCTTCCTACACATTTTACTGGCTAGTTGGGATGGACTGTTATCCCGACAATGAACCTACATGTTTTAGGCTTTCCTCTTAGTAGCGTCTTTATCAACATATCGGAACCATTATGGTTAGTGTGAATCTTCTCAAGTTCAAACTTCTTAGACTTCAATGCATCTCGGCTCCAATGATACATGACATCGATATGTTTTGATCTAGGGTGAAATGTAGAATTCTTACATACCAAGATGGATTGCAATCTAGTTGTCATAATGCAACACGTATCACTCCTGCTTGAAGCCAAGTTCTTAAGCAAACTTCTTCATCCACAATAACTTTTTAGCTACTTCTGTCGCTACTCTAAACTCAACTTCAGTGGTAGATAGTGCAATGCACTTTTGTAGCCTTAACTGCCATGCCACAACTCCCCCTGCAAAATTAATTAGGTACCCTGAATTATATTTTCGAGAATGAATGTCTTCTACCATATCTGAATCTAAATAACCAATCAATTCAAGTTTCCCACTTCCAAAACTCAAACACAAGTTAGAAGTGGAGATATCTCAAAAATCCACTTCACAAATTTTCAATACTCTCTACCTAGATTATATAGGAATCTACTAACTGTACTTACCACATGAGATGTGTCTGGCCTTGTACACATTATAGCATACATTAGACTACCCACTACTGAAGCATAAGAAAATTTCTCCATATCTTTCTTGTCATCATCAGTAGACGGACTCTGCTTAGTACTCAACTTAAAATGATTACCAAATGGAGTACTTATTAATTTAGCCTTGTCCACATTGAATCTCTGAAGCACCTTCTCGATGTACTTCTCCTGGGACAAGTATAACCTTTTAGCTAGCCTGTCTCGACAAATTTGCATATCAAGGATCTATTTTGCTAGCCCCAAGTCTTTCATAGCAAAAGACTTACTTAATTGCTTCTTCAATGCATCAATCCTAGAGATATTCTTTCCAACAATCAACATAGAGCAATAGAATGATAAATTCATCATCAGAGAAGCTACGAACAAACACACAATGATCTAAAGTAGTCTTCTTGTAGCCTTGCTGCTTCATAATAGACTCGAACTTCCTATATCATTGCCTCGGTGCCTGTTTTAGACCGTAAAGACTTTTCTTCAATCTGCAAACATAGGTTTCTTTACCTTGCAGCCTAAAACCCTCTGATTGTTCCATGTAAATTTCTTCTTCCAAGTCTCCATGAAGAAATGCAGTTTTCACATCCATCTGCTCGACCTCCAAATCAAAATTTACTGCTAACCTAAGAACAACTCTGATGAATGACATTTTTATAACTAGAGAAAAGATTTCATCGAAGTTAATACCTTTTCTCTTGCTAAACCTTTTCACAACTAGTCTGGCTTTGCACCGTTGATGTGAATTATGCTCTTCTTTTTTCACCATGAACACCCACTTATTCTTCAAAGCTCTCTTTCCTTTAGGTAACTTTACTATATCTTAAGTGTGATTCTGCTGTAAGGAACTCATCTCATCTTGCATAGCCTCAAACCACTTCTTTTTGTGCTCATCTTCTAGAACCTTTTCATAAGTCTCAGGTTCTCCCTCATTGGTCAGCAACACATACTCATGGATAGGATATCGAGTGGAAGGATGTATAACTTTGGATGATCTTTTAAATGAAACTTCTGCTGGAGCTTCTAGTTCTACTAGTTGAAAATGATCAACACCATCTACTTCAATCTGTACGGACTCATCTGCACCATCTTCATCAAACATATTATGTTGAAGATCAAATTCTGCCTCTTGTAGGGGTGCAATCAAAGGAAGTGGATCCAAGTCAGCAACACTATCACTGGACCCTACAAATGTCTTCTTTAATCTATCAGTATCTTCAATGGTTTGATCTTACATGAACACATCATCATGACTTCTGATGATTTTTCTCTCAACTAGATCCCAAAACCTATAGCCAAACTCATCCTGACCATAACCGACAATCACACATTATCGTGTCCTCGAGTCAAACTTAGACGTCTCTTCCTTAGGAATGTGCACAAAAGCTTTGCAACCAAACTCCTGCAGATGATCATAAGAAACACCTTTTCCTAACCAAGTCCTGTTCGGTACATCAAACAGCAAAGGAACACTAGGTGTGAGGTAAGCAACATGAACAACTGTATGTAAAGCCTTACCCCAATATGACTGCGGTAGCTTGGCATGTAATAGTAAACATCTGATTCTCTCCACCAGTGTTCTATTCATCTTTTCAGCTAAACCATTCAACTGAGGAGTCTTCTCATATCTAATACCTTGAGATCTGCAGTATTCATCAAATGAGCCAATGTATTCACCGCCATTATCTGCTCAGACACATTTCAACTTCTTCCCTGCATGACCAATTAGTCAATACAATAACAATGTGTTATGCATAACCCCAAATATAAATTAATTCTCCCTACTTCACTACAAGAAAAGCAAGAGTTACTGATGGAAATTCTGGAAACTTTGGGGATTCCGTCGGTAAGCCCATTTATCGACAGAATAGTGCGACGGAGTCTGACGTCGGCGTGGACACGGTCGGTATTTTTTTACCAATGATAAGACAATACGGTCAGTAATATTACCGATGGAACAAGAAAATCGTCGGTATAGTTGGTAGGAATTTACCGACGGAACCGTCGGAGAGAGTAGAAATATATTCCGACGGGTGCATCGGAAAATTCCAACCATTTATACCAACGGTTTTCCTTTTCCATCAGTAATATATTATCGACGGTAACCTATGTTGTTGGTAATTTCCTTAATCAAATATACCCTTAATTGCTTAATCGAAAGGTGGAAGCTGTTAGATTGCTGAAGTCACCTTTAAATCTCTGTAAATGTCTAGTTGAATGACAATTTTCAAAAAATATGGTCGTTAAATTTGATTTCAATTTGAACAATTATAAATTATCATTACATAAGTTTTGGAATTTTGAACCCATAGAATTTGTTTATACAGAAAGTTAAATGATCATAAAAAGGAAAAAAACTTTCTTAACTGATAATTAAAACATTAAATAGTAAATAAATGAACACCAAATTAATGACAACAACAATCCTATTGTCCTGGTGAGCGTGTCTGATGTGAGTCTGTATCCCTCATTCTCATTTGGCCCATGTCATTTCTGAACTTATTTATTACCTCCATCAATGTCTGAACTGTGGTCTCAAGCTGATTGATACGTCGCGTTGTTGGCTCTGAACTAGATGCTACTGTTGTCTACATAGTAGAAGAGTGCGAATAAAATGTGTTGGCACATGAGCCTAGGCCAAAGATCCTTCTCCGACTGTCCCTACCAACCACTGCACCAAAATATACCTGGGTCTCATCAACAGGTTGTTCATCCTGTGACTGCTACCCAATTGTTTGTTGTATTTGGTCCTATTAGGAGGCAATGCTTATATTATAATTAGTAAGTGATAATTATTAAGATTGAATAGTAAACTATGAAATTCACATACATTTAGTTCTCGACATCGGCCGTTGATGAATTTCACACTGTCATCTTTCTTGGTGAGAGTATGCAAGAACAACTGATGGGGTGTAGACCTAACGCCCATAGACTTTTCTTGCATAACAATGAAAAATAATAAGTTAAACTAGAATTTATAAAGATTTCGGCAGAGCCATAAATGGGGTGTAGACCTAACACCCCCTGTTTAAGAAAGCAAAGTACTCAGCACAGCCATAAATGGCACCAACGAATTACTCCATACAGTCGTGATCATTAGGCATACTACACATATATGTTCATCACAACATTCACACATCAATTTACATTGAAATATAGAAAAGTAAAAATTTAGAATATAAATGTAATATTTATATACTTACAAGTCTCTCTGCATGCTCGCGGTGAGTAATTGATCCTCCCGCGTGAACGGGAAGACTGTCTGACCCTGACCTACCACGTCTGTTGGTGGAGTTACGGCCCGATATGTGCATTGCCTCAGGTGATCTCCAGTACTCCAGTCGATGACTCCATGTGGACTCAGAAATGAAAGAGGGTCATACACCAGCATTGTGTATCTGATTAATAAAATAGCGATAACGTGTACAAGCTTGTGACTCCCATACACTATGTATTATCCCGTTGAGTTCAAAACTCCAGTAAAAATATTTCTGAAAATAAAAGGAATAAATTCATTAAAGCTTATAATCTATTTATATGTATGTTATTAATGTATACAAAAAAAAATATTTATCGCATATTGTACCTCAAACTCCTGAAAGTAAAATGCCTTTGGGGCCTCAAAGATCTTCTTCCATGCATAACCCTCAGGATCAATCCTCTCTTTAAATCACGATCAAGAACATATATGCTTCTTTCATACACATCCACAGAGGCAAATTATAAGGATTCACTATGATTGACCATGATGAATATTGTTGCCCGGATTGACCAAAAGGTTGGAATCCATCCGTTGATAATCCCAACATAACATTTTGACATTTAGCTGCAAAATCAAGATGGGTGTCATTGAAATGCTTCCATGCCTATGCATCTGATGGATGACTCATTATTCCATCTTCCTGTTCGTGTTCAGAATGCCATCTCATATAAGATGCAGTAACATCTGAAGCATAAAGTTTTTGAAGTCTCGGAGTTAACGGAAAATAATACATCCGCTTCTATGAAACTAATTTCTGTTTCACTGAACGCTTTCTAGGCCGAAACCTAGATTGCACATAAAATTTGCACTCTTCTAAGTCCACATCATCTCCCCAATACAACATACATCCTAATTTGCAACAATCAATCTTCTCAACAAGCAAACCAAGACCCCTAATAAGTTTCTTCATACTGTAAAAACTATCAACCATTGTATGATCACGAGGCATTGATTCATTATACCATTCAAGAATTTTATCACAACTACGGTCCGAAATATGCCCTTTAGACTTAATGTTCAAGATTCGCACAATCGAAGACAATTGGGTCATTGTCTCACAATTTGGCCATAACTCTTGGTCTGCTGATTGTAGTAAGTTAAAGAATTGTTTTGCATGTGGGTTCGGTTCTTCTTCAAGATTTCCCATATTCTCGTGAAAGGTATTACCTCTATAATCATAAACCATTTTCCTGTATGGATTTCCAATCTCTTCAACATAATTTGTTCTAAATCTAATCCCCCTTTCAAACTCATTGAAATCCACAGACAATTATGCTTGATTACCCCTTGAACTGCTACAAATGCCAACTTCTCCGTGTCTTGTCCACTCAAAATAATTTGGGACAAACCCTTTTCTCAGAAAATGCCCATTAACTTCTTCAATAGGAAGAAAACATTTGTGTTTGCACTTTTTACATAGACATCTGATCTTCGGCCCATCCATATATGCAAGTTGAGAACATGCATAATGAATAAAGGCTTCAACTCTAGCAACAAATTCAGGATTAATGTAACCATCAGGTGTTGCTCGTCTATACATCCAAGATCTATCAACATAACTCATTTCTGCAAGGCTGTTAATGTAAAACAGTGAGTCCATAGTTAGTATCCTTCATGCGTGGCAAAGTATACAGAACATGTAAGGTAATATATATATGACTTGAGTCACATTCTGGTAGTAACTCATAAGTTCCTCGTATTTTTCTTCGATTAGCCTCATAGTTTCAATCATGACGGAATTTTTCGTTAACTGTATTTAATCATTGATTTTAGTTTTTAACTATATTTAATATTTGTAATTAATTTTCAAATTTATTAATAAGTACTTTAATTAAATTTAAAATATCTTTAGAATATATAAATTATAAATTACGTTTGATTTAAATATTAAACAAATATATTTTTAATTTAAATTATGTTAGTTAATATAACAAAATAAAAAATATTCAATAGATTAAAATTTTAATTTCTTTACAATTAAGTTAACTTATACATAATCATTATCAATACATAATCATATATTAACATTATAAGTTATTTTTATTTTTAAATAAATTGAAACAACAATTTCAAATTCAACCCCATATAACATTCCTATAAACAACTATAATATATCAACATACATTCTAAACTTCTTCCAAAAGAACACCAATAATTCAAATTCAACAACATTTCAAGACAAACATCTATAAGCATTTTCTCAAACACTTGGTGTGCTTCTCATTTTTCATCCCTAATTCAACACAAAATTCCAAATTTCTTCCACTATTCTCCAACAAACACATACCTTATCATTAACAATCACTAATTAAAATTTAAAATCAAACAACAACTCCATATTACCCAAACCGTAATCTACCGAAACATAAACGTAGAGGAAGGAGAGGATGGTTTTAAACAGGACATTACCTTCGGTTAGGGTGGTCGGAGTAGGGGACACCGGCGACACACGCCTCCACGACGAAGGAAGGAACAGACGGCGTTGATGGCTGCAGACGATGGACATAGGTGGTGACGGTGAAGGAGAGGAGAAGAAATGGAAACCAAGCGTGCGATGGGAGAGGAGGTTTTAAAACATGAATCAAAATGACGATTGGGTTGTGCCATTATCAACGTTTGTTTTCCGCCGGTAAACTTCTCTATGCCGTCTTATTTTTCTGACGCGGTAACATTCCATCGGTAATTACAGAAGGAATGTTACCGGACCCTAAAATTTCGTCGCTATTCAGCTCTTTTTCTTATAGTGCTTGTGTAAACCTTTAGGAAATAATTAGGCAATAAAATAATCTAATGCAACACCTAATAAATTCAACACCGTAATTTACGTGAAAAACCTTCTTAATGTGAAGAGTAAAAATCATGGGACCAAAGTCCAGGAAAAATCTACACTATCAACAAATAATGGGTATAACAACAAGTTCTCTCTAGTATCCCACTAGAGGCAGTAACAATAACATCAAGAATACGATAATTCTAGGCAACAACATCAATAATAACAACAAGAGAAATCAATAAGAGAGTCTGCAAAATCACCCAGAATCACACTCTCTGAAATAGCCCGAGCAGATCACTCAAAAGGTCTCCAAATAGTAAACCCATTGTTGGATATCAAGATCAACGCGTCATCTACAGCTCTCAAAGTTTCAGCCCAATTGAACCACGTTTCAACATCCGATCGTGAGCTTGATCAAAACTACTCAATACTGAAATTTCAGGATCCTAAAAGCCAATCCCAAATTTAACCACGAATCGCCGGAAAATCAGAACTTCGATCACGATTCTTACCGTTGGATATGAACTACTACTATTGTAGAGTAAGCTTTCAAAGTTTGAGCTCGATTGGATCACAAACAACCATCCGATTGAGGACCTAATCAATATTGTTTAAATCTCTCTCCCACTTATTAATATTTTCTCTCTTCACTCTCTTGTTTTTTATTCATTACAAAGGATGCAATCCTCTCCTCTCTCTTTATATGGCAAAAGAAGAAATCAAATCAAATTCAAACACAAACCACTTTTTTCTTTCAATTATGGAGGTTGCTGTTTTCAATTATGGAGGCTGCAAATGTCAAATATGGAGGGTTGACTAACAAATCTCCCCCTTTCGACACATTTAACTGGCTAGTTGGAACGAACTGTTATCTTGATAATCAACCTGCATGTTTCAAGCTTTCCTTTTGGTAGCGTCATTGTCAACATATTAGAACCATTATCGTCAGTGTGAATCTTCTCAAGTTCAAACTCCTTAGACTCTAATACATCTCGAATCCAATGATACCTGACATCGACATGTGTGATATAGAATGAAATGTAGAATTCTTACATACCAAGATGGACTACACTCTGGTTGTCACAATGCAACACGTATCGCTTCTACTTGAAACCAAGTTCTTAAACAAACTTCTTCATCTACAATAACTCCTTAGTTGTTTTTACTACTGCAATAAACTCAACTTCAGTGGTAGATAGTGCAACGCACTTTTCTAGCCTCAACTGTCATGCCACAGCTCCCACTGAAAAATTAATCAGGTACCCTAAAGTAGATTTCCGAGAATCAATGTCTCCTTCCATATCTGAATTTGAATAACCAATCAATTCAAGTTTCCCACTTCCAAAACTCAAACACAAGTTGCAGTTACCCCAGAGATATCTCATAATCCACTTCACAGCTTTTCAATGCTCTCTACCCAGATTAGATAGGAATCTACTAACTATATTTATTGCAGAGCTATGTCTAGCCTTGTATACATCATAGAATACATTAGACTACCCATTGCTGAAGCGTAAGGAACTTAACTTTCTCCATATCTTTCTTGTCATCATCAGTAGACGGACTCTGCTCGATACTCAACTTGAAATGATTACCAAATGGAGTACTTATTGCTTTAGCCTTGTCCATGTTAAATCTCTGAAGCACCTTCTTGATTAGAGATGTCAATTTTAGCGTGGTCCGATTTTGGCCCGGGATAACCGGACCATAGGCCAAAATAGTTCGGCCCTACTAGAACGACAAAAACAATATTGTTTTGTAAATTTTTTTCAAAAAAAAAGTAAGGATTGTTTGGGTTGGGTAGACCTGCCTGTGGCTCGACCTGGCCACGAGCCAACCTGTGGGCCATCAAACTTGGACCACAAATCGTCGAAAAATCAAATCTCTGATCACAATTCTGATCGTCAGATATGAACTACTACCAGTGTAGAGTAAGTCTTCAAAGTCTGAGCTCGATCGGATGGTTGTATCGGACCACAAACAACCACAACCATCCGATCGAGGGCTTAATCAAAACTGTTTAAATCTCTGTCCCACTTATTAATATTTTCTCTCTTCACTCTCTTGTTTTTTATTCATTACAAACGATGCAATCCTCTCCTGTCTCTTTGTACAAAAGAAGAAGGAAGAAACCAAATTAAATTCAAACACAAACCATTGTTTTTTTTCTTTCAATTATGGAAGCTGCAAATGTCAAATATGGAAGGTTGACTAACATTTTGTGCCATACTTTGTGAGAATCGGAAGAGGGTCATCAATTTTATGTAACTTTTCCTCTATATTTTACAAAGAGACTATTTTCGTGATTCGAATTTGTAACTTACAGTCACAAAAGAGTAACCTTACTAGAAAACTTTAAAGTGAAATTCAAACTACAATTGTTCATAAATTAGATGCAAGAAATAAGTCAATATCTTACCGTAGGACTTCTAAAGTGCAATTCAAACTACAAGGGTTCTTGAATTTTACCTAAAAAAGATATCAAGATAAGTCTTCCTTTTGTGTCTCTTATCAAAACCAACGTGTCTCTTGCCATACACCAACTTATTCGAAACAAAACAATACAAGTTAAAGCAACTTAATGATCCAAAGCACCAGTGACAGATTTGCAACGAGAAACACAAGATACAAGAACCATGTTATGTAAGCTAAATTGGCTTTTGCTATCATTTATAGGCTCTCACGCCAAGGAAATCCACGTATCCGAGTAACAAAATCCATCAGCGATAAAAGGAATAGTAGAGCTGAGTGTTATTAACGAATGTTCTAATGGAGAAAAGAAATCTATTCCATATCAACTATACAACGGGGTAAAGTTTGATAAATGGAAGAATCCCAGTGCAATGAAAAGATGTATACTGTCGTGGACATCTGCAGAATCTTAAAATCATAAGCTTACAACCCATTAACTGTTTAAGGTTATCATTTAAGAAACTATGACTTGCAGCGAAGAAGAGAGGCCTAGAGGATGAATAATGAACCATGACACATGAAACATGCATCTTTTTTATAAGGTGTTTGCCAAAAGATATCTTTCGCTTAAAGGACTAATTCCATCTGAGACATCTTCAGCCACCAACCGCAGGGGGTCTACAACCAATCCAAGCTAATTGCTGAAGTTGAGAACCTATTCATACTTACAGCATATCTTTGATGACATCAAGATTCAATGTATCTCGGACAATGAGAAATAGGCCAAGGAGTACAACAAGCATGAGCCCGGATGATGTAATTCGCTGCTCCACTTCCAAAGGAAGCTTTCTTCCACCCCGAGCTGCCTCTAACAGAATCAAGGCTAACGTGCCCCCATCTAAGGCAGGTAACGGAAGAAGATTTATCACTGCAAGGTTAAGATTGAGAACAGCTGCAAACTGGTAAAGCCCATCAACGTTAGACCGAGCAACTTCCGCACCAACTGCAATAATGGCCACTGGACCTGAAACCTTACTGGCAGATTGTGAGAAGTTTAAGAATGTTTGTTTCAAGCTATCCAAAACAGTTGATGAGAGACCCCAAAATTCTTTTCCGGCAAAATCAAACGCCTGCAATGCGTTCCTCGCTATAACTCTCGTGACCTTAACATTTGGTGATAATTGAACACCAATTTTCCCCGTTCCATCAAAATTCTCTTCAGGGGTGACCCCAATCTCAAAGTCCTGTTTTCCCCTCTCAATCTTGAGCAATACATTTTTTCGAGGATTTCTTTTAATGACATCGACAACGTCTGAGACGGCATTAGGCCCATTTTTAGGCAATTCCGTTCCATTAATAGATAGGATAACATCTCCAGAAAGAAGTCCATCTCGTGAAGCAGGAGAAAAGGCTCGCACTTCAGGCACAAGCACCCCAGGAAAGACTTCTTGAACAGGCAAACCGATTGATAATACTTGAAAGAAGATAATGACAAATGCAAATATTAAATTGGCAACAACACCAGCTGAAACTACTATCACCCTGTCCAATATCGGTCTATTCTTGAGCAAATTTTCATCATCTACTGGAATATCACTCTCGGGATCATTATCAGGAAACGCCACAAATCCTCCCAACGGAAAAGCTCTAATAGAATACTCTACACTCTTTGAATTAAACTTGGCGAGAACAGGACCAAAACCAACGGCAAATTTACTTACATGGATGCCCTGAAGATAAGCAGCAAGGAAATGGCCTCCCTCGTGAACAACAATTATAGCTGTCAACACTCCAGCTGCCTCCAGAACAGGTTCAAGGCTTCCAAAATCAAACCCAGAAACACCCCAAGACCTGAAATCGAGCCTCCTGCCAAGTGGGCATGGACTGAGGAGTTGATTCTTGCAGTGAAAACTGTGGTGGAAGGGTGACTGTGAATAGAAAAGAGAAGAAGAAAGCGGCTTGAAGAGGTCAGTCTTGGTTCTTATTGAGGAGTCCAAGATTGGTGTTTTGGAGATAGTATATCTGAGAAGAGAAGAAGAAGGGGATAAGGAGGAAGGCGAAGGATTGTTTAGCATGGTTTAATGGGTGCTGTAAAAGAAATGGACGATTTAGTCTAATTGGAGGGATGAAGAGGAGACGGAGCAGGAAGAGAGAGGCAGTGGTTTAAGATAAAACATGATTCTGAGTCTGTGGAGGGGAAGTAAGAGACATGTCTCCCTCCTTTCGTTTACACAAAATGAGCTTCTTGTGTTGCATATTGTACGATTCGAAGTTGCCTTTCCATATGGGTATGAAATTTGTGGTTCACATATAATAAAGGCCCAAAAGTCTGACACACTCGGAAACCAAAACCCAAAACATTTTTTTTTTGATAATAATACCATCTGGCCAGACTTTATTGATAAAACAACCAAAGTTAAAGGAAAGTATTCAACTCCACGCAACAAGTAAAACAGAAAACAGAGTATCCAAGAAAACGAAACTAAAACAAACACAGGCCAGAGAGCTACTCCATGATTCGAGCTTGAAGACCAGAAAATAACAGCGGTAACGGTGAGATCTACAGCGGCTGATCATGATCCAAAGGTCCCAGCAAATAACATAATCTGGGTTTCTTCAAGAGAGAAGCTAGGCGTCATGGTGGTTCACGAAAGCGTTGCTCTTCGGTAAAACCCAAAACATTTTGACTCACTTCAGAGAAACATGGGAAACGGAGAAGTTAGAAAAAGGATACCTAGTTTTTGAATAATTTTTGAAGGAAAGTTAGAAATGTTTTGATATGAAATGAGCTTAGAACATGTGAAAGATATTTACTGAATTGAAGTTTGACTTTAACAGAATGGATAACCTCACTAAATGAATGTAATTGTAAGTTTCTGTTGATAAAGAAAACATTGGAGTTGAACTAAATGAGTTAAGAAATGTAAAACTTGCAGTAGGCCTAAATTTAAAACTTCAGAAATGGTTGGTTAGCATGAGAGAATGATAATAGGAATAAGAATGAATATAGTGAGGAATAAGAATAGATATTATCATTATAATTATAATCGTTAGTTAAGAGAAATGAATGATTACCATTACCATTGATAGTGGTTGGTTTGTAAAAATATTGTAATTAATTAATTACAATATGTTAATTAATTAAAACATTGTAATTAATTAATTACAATATTTCAATTAATGAATGAATTATATTTTAATTAATTATATTGTAACTAATTAATCATATTTAATTAATTATATTGTAATTAACTAATTAATAATAATAATATTTTCATTAATTATATTGTAATTAATTTATTAATTACAATATTTCAATTAATGAATGAATTATATTTTAATTAATTATATTTTAAATAATTACAATATTTTAATTAATGAACAATTATATTTTAATTAATTATATTATAATTATTTAATTAATTACAATATTTTAATTAATTAATAATTATATTATATTTATTTATATTTTAATTAATTAATTAATTAATTATATTTTAATTAATTATAATATAATATAATTAATTATAATGTAATTAATTAATTAATTATATTTTAATTAATTAATTATATTTTAATTAATTAATTAATTATAATATTTTAATTAATGAATAAATTATATTTTAATTAATTATATTGCAATTAATTAATTAGTTAATTATATTTTAATTAATTATATCATTTTAATTAATTAATTGTATTTAATTCATTATTATTAAATAAGAGAAATTACAGATGTCTTAATTTTATGTGTTCACTTGCAAATCTCCTTCCATTCCTAATATAATTAATTAATTAATTAATTACAATATTTTAATTAATGAATAAATTATATTTTAATTAATTATATTGTAATTAATTAATTAGTTAATTATATTTTAATTAATTATATCATTTTAATTAATTAATTAATTGTAATTAATTAATTATTATTAAATAAGAGAAATTACACCAGGCCCACAATCGTTGAGATGTCTTAATTTTATGTGTTCACTTGCAAATCTCCTTCCATTCCTCTCCTTCCATGTTTCATACACAATGGTAGCAAAAGATAGCTTAACAAGTGGCATATCATCCTTAGGGAGTGTGGTTAAGGACATTTCATTTATAATATTAGTCCACTCCAAGCTTCTGCATGTAAAGTTACTTAAGCCAGCTAAATTGTTCTCCAGATTTCTCTAATGTAGCTGCATTTTAAGAATAGATGGTTGTTGTATTCCTCATCTTGATTGCAAACTCCTAACTAGTGTGCTCATCCTATTAAGCATGGTGAGCTACATAATGAATGCCAATCTTGGTATATAACCTATGTACCAGATGATTCCAAACCAATATGCTTTAGGTCTTTATTGACTAAAAATCTTATAATATGATTCGTTTATGAACAAACCAAAGCTATATCTTATCTAGACTAATTTGTCTTCTTATAGATGCATATTTTACTATATTTAGACACCTATATATGATGTATTTTCCTTGATATTTTATAGTTTATTGTATTTTTGGTACTTAATTCGCTTCAAGTGCATTTATTATTGAGATATGGAGCCTGATAATCTATTTGGACTTTACACCAGGCCCACAATCGTTGATCCAACTGTGTGTGTTTAGAGGGCAGTTATGTCTTTTGTATTCTCCTGGACATATAAATACGTTCTTTTCTCCTAGTGTACCTATATCGAAAACATTCACAGTGAAATAAAACCATAGCTACCCATAGACATAGCCAAAAATATTGGTGAACCATATAAATCTGTGTGTGTTTGTTATTTCCGCACTTGTTCTTTGATTGTTGTGATTGATCGTTCATAACATTTATAGGTTATAATTGTTGGACCCCGAATTTTGATTGGACGTTAGAATTGTTAAATAAGGAAATTAGTGTTGTATTTAGGTAATATTG
>JAOQMR010000009.1:3331564-3354324 GCA_027563865.1 Erythroxylum pelleterianum | reverse complement strand
GTTAATCAATTGATGAAATTTTAAAATGGGAAATTGAAATGACTTCGAATGATGTGAAAAAAAAAATGAAGCGATATTTTTAAGCTGTGAATCGTTTTCGGATCGAGAGTTGGGTTCTGGAAACGGGATCCAACAATAATTGACTTCATAGACCAAAAGGAGAAGAATTCATATGAAAATGTGGTATAAAACAAAGTTTTAAAGCAAATTAGAGATATAATGTGGTGTTTGTACCTGTGTAAGTCTCAAAGCTCGTGTAAAATCACAAATTCTGGAGTTTTTGAATATACATAGTCTCTCACATGCCCATAGACTGTGTATTTCAAAAAAACCCTAAAATTTACTATAAAAGGATGTGAGTGGAGGTAAATGAGAAAGAGCCAATTTTTTGAGTAGATGTAGAAAACTTATAGAAGGGACAATATTGATTTAGGAATGTGGAGAATGTGAAGAAATCATCAAAAGATCTAATATATTACAACATCAAATCTCAAACTTGCAAGAACATTCAGTAGAAGAGAAAGAGAGATTTAGAATTATGATTCCTAACTTTCTATTCATTTTCTATCATATGTAACTAAAAGTGTTTAGTATTTAGGTGTAATGAACCTTCGTTGGGATAACAGTATGTCTTGATTCTTTTATTTAATGAAATTATTTTAATTGATCTATTATGATTCAATTATGTGTTTTATGCGTGTTCTAATAAATCCAGGATATTAGTGCATGATTTGATTTCATATCATGAAGATTGAGAAATTTTTGTATGAATAGATCCACAATAATTGAAAGGAGTTTATTACAAACCTATAGATAGGTTGAAATAAATCATTTGGATTAGGATCAAACTTCATAGCCGAATTTATAAATCGATAATGCAATATTAGGAACTTTAACTATAAATATTTCGATTAATCACCGTATGATTAGTTGTTAGTAGTCTCAAAAGAGTTATTAGGGATGAAAATGGGTAGGGGCTAGGTGGCTTTTGGCGTTGCCCTACCACAGGCTGACTGGTTCGGGGCGGGCTGGGCCAAGCCTTCTACACTTTTTTTTAAATAGACAAAACGACATCATTTTACACATTATCTTATGGCCACAAGCCTCGATAATCTCTTATTCATTATTCTATTATTCTTTACCAATAGAATAATGAATAAGATTGTATTGGTAAAGAAGATATATTTTTTACAAATAAAATAAGTGTATTGAATTGTAAAAAGGTGGACAAAACAAAAGGCACAACTTGGTAATTGGTTCTTTTAGGATAACATATAGAACAAAAGCATGTACAACCATTATAGCCTATAGAGAATCAAAACCAAATTATAGGCTCCATGCGTGGAGAATAAGATTAGAGAATGTGGCTTCCTGCTGATGGATAATCATTATTTCTCTTATCTTGAACAAAATGTTAGAGTTGAAATGTCTTAATTCTATATGTTCACTTGTAAATCTCCTTCTATTCCTCTCCTTCCATGTTTCATATACAATGGTAGCTAAAGATAGCTTAAAAAGTAGCATATCATCTTAGGGAGTGTGGTTGAGGACATTTCAGTTATAATATTATTCCACTCGAAGCTTTTGCATGTATAGTAACAATCTAGCTGAATTGTTCTCCAGATTTCTCTAATGTAGCTTCATTTTAAGAATAAATGGTTGCTGTATTCCTCATCTTGATTGCAAACTCCTAACTAGTGTCCTCAACCTATTCAGCATGGTGAGCTACATAATGAATGCCAATCTTGGTATATGACCTTTGTACCAGATGATTCCAAACCAATATGTTTTAGGTCTTTATTGACTGAAAATCTTATAATATGATTTGTTTGTGAAGAAACCAGAGCTACGTCTTATCTAGACAAACTTGTCTTCTTATAGATGCATATTTGACTATATTTATACACCCATATTTGATGTATTTTGCTTGATATTTTATAGTTTTATTGTATTTTGGTACTTATTTCCCTTCAAGTGCATTTATAGGATATAATTGACTTCATGGACTAAAAGGAGAAGAATTCAGATGAAAACGTGACATAAAACAAAGTTTTAAAGCAAATTAGAGATACAAGGTGGTGTTTGTACCTGTGTAAGTCTCAGAGCTCGTGTCAAATCACAAATTTTGGAGTTTTTAAGTATACACAATTTCTCACATGCCCATAGACTGTGTATGTCCCAAAAATCCTAAAATTTACTATAAAAGGATGTGAGTGGAGGTAAATGAGAAAGAGCCAATTTTTTTAGTAGATGTAGAAAACTTACAAAAGGGTATTGATTTAAGAATATGGAGAATGTGAACAAATCATCAAAATATCTAATATATTACAACATCAAACCTCAAACTTGCAAGAACATTCAATAAAAGAGAAAGGGAGATTTAGAATAATGATTCCTTATTTTCTATTCATTTTCTATCATGTGTAACCAAATGTGTTTAGTGTTTAGGTGCAATGAACCTTAGTTGGGATAACAATATGTCTTGATTCTTTTATTTAATGAAATTATTTTAATTGATCTATTATGACTCAATTATGTGTTTTATGCATGTTCTAATAAACATAGGATTGAGAAATCCTATGTATGAATAGATCTACAATAATTGAAAGGAGTTTATTGCAAACTTAAAGATAGGTTGAAATAAATCCTTTGGATTAGGATCAAACTTAATAACCGAATTCATAAATCGATAATCCAATATTAGGAACTTTAACTAGAAATATTTTAGTTAATCACCCTATGGATTAGTTTTTAGTAGTCTCAAGAGAGTTATTAGGGGTGGAAATGGGCAGGGGGCTAGGTGGCTCACGGCCCCACTTGACCACATGCTAACTGGTTCGAGGCTTAGCAGGCCACTGGGATGGCTGGGTTGGGCCGAGCCTTCTACCCTTTTTTTAAAATTGAAAAAACGATGTCATTTTACACATTCTCTTCTGGCCACGAGCCTCAATAATCCCGACTCAAGCCAGGCCAGCGGCTCAGTTCGGCCAAGCAATCTTGGCTTGTGGCTCGACCGATGACCTGACCAACCCAAGGTAAAGTCAGGCTGGGTTGGGCTAAGACTGTCATCCCTAAGAGTTATTAAGATAAGATAGGAATTGTCACTATCCAATAGTCAATAAAATAATTGTATGATAAAATGTTAATTATTTAATGGTTTTAGGGGATTCATCACCTAGACACTAATCTTTATTACTGAGTTTCCTAAGCGGTTTCCTTTGTTCTTCATTCTTTATTGTTTCTTATTTTAGTTTAATAGTTTAAGTTTTATTTTCTTTATTAAAAACCAACATCCAATTCATAGGTTAGATAATATAATAAACATAATTACTAGTAATCAATATCTTTGTGGGATCGCCTTGTACTTGCTTGTGTTAGCTATAGGTAGGTCATGCACTTACAGTTAATTCAAATATTAATAACATACAAATTTATCAATCAAAATTTTGGCATCATTTTTGTGGATAATAATATTAGAAAAACCTCAATTTATTACTCTAGTCATTTTATTTTATTTTATTATGCTTTATTTTTGTTTTATTTTACATTATTTTAATTGTTAATTTGTTTAATTTTATTTCTTTTTCTAGACTTAGACTTATGGTCAATTTATGATCTGGAGCACTTTTGAGAGGTTAACAGACACAGATCCAGAGATTGAAGAAACAATGCATAGGAATTTCCAAAACACACAACTGTGGGAGTTTGAGCTTGATCGTCTAATAAAAGACTTAGGTGGTCAAGTAGACATTGAAAAATTGCACAACATGGCTGACTAATCAAGAAACATGATCGATTATGCTAGACTAGACTAAGCTGGTGTAGAGTCTAGCATTGTGATGCCAACTATCCAAGCTAACAACTTCAAGATAAAGTCGAGCGTCATTTAGATGGTGCAACAGTCAATTCAATTCGATGAACTTATAGATGAGGATTCTCACGCGCATATCTTTAACTTTCTAGAGAGCTACAATACTTTTAAGATTAATGGATCTACTGACGATGCCATCAGACTATGTCTATTCCCATTCTGTTTAAGGGGGGAGGCCAAGCAATGGTTAAACTCGATGCCACGCTCTTTATTGACTACTTGGGAACAAGCAACCGAGAATTTTTTATTAAAGTACTTCCCACCCACAAAGACTAAGAAACTAAGGAATGACATCTCCTCATGCTCCTAAGTTGAAAGTGAATTCTTATATGATACACGGGAGAGATTCAAGGATATGCTAAGATGATGGCCACACCATCGACTACCACTGTGGATGTAGATCCAAACATTTTATAATGGCATGAGTCAAAGAACGAGGTAGTATATAGATGCGGTAGCTGGAGGGACATTGAACAACAAATTATCAAAGGCAACCTAATAACTAATAGAGGATATGTTCATGAACAATTATCATTGGTGCTTAATTATAGCACTAGCCAATAAGCTAGTGGGAGTATATGAAGTAGACATAGTGGCACAGTTGGTAAGCCAAGTGGAAGCCTTGAGTAGAAAATAGGTAGTTTTACATTGGTTCCACAAGTTCGAGTGATGCAGTGCCAGGTGTATGGGCTAGAGCACCAAGGACAAGAGTGTCAATAAGTTTAGTCCAAACATGTGGACTATCTTGGGAATGTTCCTAGACCCTTAATCCTTAATCGTCCCTTTATGGAAACTTCCAATTCAATTACAGATGTTGACGAAGGTAAGTTAAAATTAAGGGTGAGAGATGAAGAGGATATATTAAGAATCTCTAATGTCAATAATCATTCTCTTAAATTTATGGATATTATTAAAGCTAATGTGTCTTGTCATGATATTTTGCAGGACTGTACATTTAAAAATCCACCAAAACCATCATAAATTCAAGGGAACAAGCCAAAAGAGAAACATGTTAGCAAGAGTTAAAAGCAACCTACTTGCAGGTTATGGAACTTACAGTAAGGCTACAACAATATAACTTATATAAGACACCTTAAGTTTCAAAATTACTCAAGCTAATGACATTAAACAAGTTCCTACATGGGAGGCAACCCATGAATTAGTTTTAGTTTTCGTTTAAATTTTATATTATTCTGTTCTTACTTTTATGTTAGTATAGGATTTTAGTTGAGTTCTTATGAGCTTTAAGATAGGAAATCAAGCATCATAATCATGAGAATTTGCGTAATTAATATGTAGGGTATTTTACCATGACTGCAATTTTAGAGAGACGTGAAAGCAAAAGCCTATGGGATCGCTTCTGTAATTGGATAACCAACATTGAAAACCGTCTTTACATTGGATGGTTTGGTGTTTTGATGATTCCTACTTTATGAACCGTAACTTCTGTATTTATTATCGACGATATGGTCATATCGATGACATTATTGTTGCTGTGATCAAAGAAGCACTCCCCAATTCCCCTCTAGAAAGATCAGAAGTGATTAGAGCTGTAATTGCATGTTATGTGTTATAATGTTTAGTGAAAAAATTTATATTTGAGTATATAATTTTAATTTGCACAAGTTTACAAAGAGTCACATGTTCTCTCAATTCAAGGGAACAAGCTAAAAGAGAAACATGTTAGCAAGAGTTAAAGGTAGCCTACTTGCAGGTTATAGAACTTACAGTAAGGCTACAACAATATAATTTATATCAGCTACCTTGAGTTTCAAAGGTACTCAAGCTAACAACGTTAAACAAGCGCTATATGGGAGGCAACCCATGAATTAGTTTTAGTTTTTGTTTAAATTTTATATTATTTTGTTCTTATTTTTATGTTAGTATAAGATTTTAATTAAGTTCTTATAAGCTTTAAGATAGGAAATCAAGCATCATAATGATAAGAATTTACGTAATTAACATGTAGGGTATGCGTGTTATGTGTTATGATGTTTAGTGAAAAAAATTTATATTTGAGCATCTAATTTTAGATTTGCACATGTTTACAAAGAATCACATGTTCTCTTGACACGGTTGGTGTACAATTACACATTTTGATGCACTCCCATGTACCAAACTATGTAAATCCGTAAAAAAGTTGTGATTTAATGACACACACAATCAGATACACTTGTTTAAGTATGATTAATTGGGTGTTTTGCATTATTTATCTCATTTATGCTTTAAAATGCTAGAATTCATATTTTGGAGTTTTGTGAGATTTTTGTGATTTTACGCTTAATTATGGTTTAATAGTTGATTATTTTCATTAGGTAATTAATTTCATCATTTAGTTTGACTAATTACATGTAATTTGGATGAAAATTAAACTTCAATTACGTAATTGTGTGATTTTTGCTCACTAAGTGTTTAATTTTGATATTTCTGAGTTAAATTAGGTTAATTAGTTGCTTTTGATGTTAATTGACATTGGGTTTACGTTTAATTGCATGTTAATTTTGCTTTTTTTTTTCATGAATTCAATGTTTAATTTCATCAATTTTGTGTAATTGTGAAATTAGGGTTTTAAATTTCAATTGTAGGATTAAAATATGTAATTTAACAATTAGGTTAGCTTAATTTCTTAATTACATTATTTCTAAATTTAATTTTGAGATTAATTATATTGTTAGTCAATTTTTAACTTATTTTATTTATTATTTCTATATTCACTAGAGTTAATTTATTATTTATTCTTATGTGTTTAATTTTTTTGTTGTTAATTTGTTTTCATATTTAACAACATAGTGAGTATATATATATATATATATATATACACATATACATATACATATATGTATACATATATATATATGTATATCTATATTTATACATATGTATACATATGTAAGTGTGGGGGAAAGTGTGTTCTTGTAATTTTTTTTGCAAATTTTCTCACACTTATTCAAAGTTTCATGCACAAGGATGAGATCAAGAAGAGAAAAGGAGATTCCCAAGAAGCAAAAAAGAGGAGAAGATTCCCCAACCACAGCCCAGCTCCCAGAGCGACCGAGAATGTTATTATTCAATGCCTGGGCCTAGGAGGAACAATACCAGCGGGTGAAGGATAAAAAATTCAGTGTCAGCAAATTCATCGACTAGGAGTTGTTGAAGCAAGTTGGTCTAGCTTAACAAATTCGGGATCTTTTTGACGTAGGTGCATAGTACCAACTTTTCAAGATTATGGAGCCTTCTTACATGGAGTATACATTAGAGGTGCTCTCCACGTCTTTTTTTTTGGAAAGAGGTAGCTATGATGGGCATTGAGCTAACACGGTCTTGTTTCAGATGATGGGAGATATGTTCCAGAGGAGTTATTAGGAGTTTGCCATCAGTATGTGTCTATACGACTAGGAGTATATAGGGACAATAGAGTATAGGGCCACTAAGGACTGACTTTTTGTATGGATTATCTTCTCGGTACTTCTAGACAATGATTAGCATAGAGAATAACTATGAACCATGCAAATCCAAGGCTTCTACATTTCGACAACCTGCGCTCAGATACATTCATGGTATTCTGAGTCACAGGCTGAGCAATTGGAGTGATAGCTAGGGAATTGTTGGAAATATAGATGTGTATTACTTATGGAGCTGAGCGAGAGGACGTCAATTTACCTAGGGCATGCATTTTCCAGTTCATGAAAGCCTCAGAGCAAAGATAGAAAGGTAGGCATAATCTATGTCATGCTTTATATGACCAAACTAACGCAATGAATGGGTTTATTTGATTGACTACCACTGGTGCAGAAAATGAGTACCATAATGGCACTTAATTTGGCAGTGATGCAACACATACGCATGGTCAACAGATGTCGGGGAACCATATGTGGAATATGAAAACTTGTCGGGGAACCTGACTAGCTAGCAGTGGAGGGTGGAGATAAAGTGAAGCAACATGCAGAAGAGCAGCCACTGCCTCCTGAGACAAGAGGTGCAACACTAGAGCTGGATAGTCCAAGAGCTCCCAAAACTAGGGTGCAATATCTGGCTCAGTTTAAAGATAACATTATTAGAGAGATGGGTGGCCCAAATTTTAGGACCTCGGTAGACTCTTCGACTTCAGTAAGTAAAGCTTCTGGAGCGGGTAGTATGGTAAGATACTTTGGTTATGCGGCTAGGGAGGCTTGAGACTACAGTTGGGTGGATGAGAGAGCTAATGCTAGATTCTTTATATATGATTTATTGAAGGGAAAAATAATATTTTAAGCATCAGAATGAAAGATACTTATAAAGATGAGAGATTTAATGATCTATAAAGAAGAAACATGAGAAGAAGCTCTTAATAAATACTCGTAAGTTTAAACCATAATGTCAATTGAATTTTGAAATGAGACAATTCTAATAGAATTTTTCCTTGGGAAGACTATTTTATGGAAGAAAGTATTATAACTACCAACCTCATATAACCATTGAATCTTTGATATTTGTTTAAGGATTGAATTGTTAACTTCTAGAACTACTTTTGTAATTAGAAAGGAATATTCTCTCAACTTCCTATTTTGACGAATTCAATGGATCAATATATAAAGAATATGGAGCCTTGTATGTTGAGGCTTTAGTAATAGACATTACTTGATTTGTATCACCATATCTCTTGAGATTAAGCTTCTTCAACTCCTTCTTTACCATACGTAATTTTTCTGATAGAAATAAATGATTTGAAATTAATTTCTTAATCCATTTTTAATTGAACTTTCAAACCCTTCATCCTTAATAAAATAATTTTTAAAATAAAAGGGAGTTCTTTTCTATTGCTTCAAGGTCAAATCATAAATTTCAGTGGAAGGCTATCAAAGAATAGAGGATAGTTAAATATAGCTTTACTGTCTTAAAAAATATTGATTCGTTGTCTATTAATAAGAATTCTATCCAAGTTTCTCCTAAGGAATCATTTACCTTGTTGCTTCTTATTCCAAGTGTAAAATTATCCCTTAATTATGAGACCATCACTTATACTTGGCTCATACAATCTTTGAGCTTATTTGAAATACCATTTCTTACCATATTTTAGAAGTTTCCTACCACAAAATATTTAATTAGCTTGTAATTATACCTAAGTCTTAAGAGAGGTATCTTGTTGAGCAAATTTTGTTGAATATCTAAAATGACAAAAAAAAAAAACTTAGCATAACTAACACGCATCATGATTATTGTAGCTTCATCTATGCTTATTGGCTTGCCAATATATTCTTTCCAAATGGCTAAGTCATTTAATGATTCAATATTCTAAAGGAAAATGCTAGGTTTTCCTTTTTTGAAGAGGGGATTATCATTAAAATGCTAAGGGAAATTAGAGATGATGTTTTGTTTGCCTCAATTTCAACAAATTTAAAGAAGACTAGGTCATATCATTCACTAAAACCTTTTCCAAACCTAATTTTTTCCAATGATAAAGTGTTTAAGAATTCATTAGGAGAGTTCAAGAGAGGATCCAGAAGGAGCTCTAGGAGTAATAACAGTAGAGCTAGTAATGGTAGAGGAACGTGGGCACTCAAGTTAAGGGGGTTAAATTTGGTGGTGCTAGAACTTTAAAGGAGACAAATAGAAGTAAAGCAAAGCAAGATGAATCAAGGCTAGTTTGGTTAGAGGGTAATAAGGTGTTGAGTATGATTTCATAAAAAGGAAAAAAATATGTAATGCTCTTTTAGGATATTTTATTATTATTTACATTTAATTTTCAACAAAAATTATGTTAATTTTAGTCTAAATTTTGTTTTTATAACCTTTTTCATTAGATTTGATTATATGTGACTAAACTTTATTCTTATAGTATCTTGATTAAAATTAATAAGGTAATTATTTCATTAATCCCTTTCTAATTTTCTAATTTTTTATTTTATATCATTGCTTTTTAATATACTTTTTTCACAATTAATTTGTATTGGTTTTGATTTTTTTATTTTTTAGGGCAATACATCAATAGAATTAAAGCAGAAGATGATATCCAAGTGCTTCCATTAAATCTCCACCGGCTCAATCCTTGTAGCTGCACAAAAGTTGTAGGAGCTAAACTTATGAAGCTAGTTGAGATTTTCTTGGAGACTACATATATGAATGATATGAATATGAATCATTTGCTTTGCAACTACTAATGTTGCCTAGTTAAGGTAATTCCTTTTTAACTTTATAAATTATCTTTATTGAGTTCTTATTTGACATTTTTTTGAACTCATGTAAGGCTTTGTTTATTTCCTTTTTGGAAATACACTTTTCTTTAATTTTTAGAAAATATGTTTAAGATGTGGATTAAATAAATTTTTAGGACCAAATTATGAAGGGAAAATAAATTTTGGGGTAAAATAAAATGCAAGGTTGAAAAAGGGATAGAATGTAAAAAAATACTATTTTTTAAATTACAAAATTTGAAGATTGACTAGTTGAAATAAAAAAGGAAGAAGGGAAAGAGTTAACCATGAAAAAAAGATAAAAGAAAGTAAAAAAGACAAATAACCGTAAAAGAGACAAAAAAAATAATGGTTATGAGAATGAGAAAGAGAAAAAATAATGTTTATAACAAGGGAAGCATAGCAATTTGAAGAAAATGTGTTGGAGAAATGAAGGAGAAAAATAGAGAGTACGAGGAAGGTGAATCATGGGTCATATGCATAGTCTTAAAAAGGATATTTCATCTTTAGTTTTTATTTTTTGGCAAAATGACTAGGCCAAGTTAGATTAACATCTTTGCTCAAGATGTGGAGGAGAAAATTTGCAAGTTTGCAAAGAAGGGTTTAAAATCATCTCAAATTAGTGTGATTATTTAGACTATATTTGTATGAGAAATTGCATCTCTTATTTTTAAGTTTGAAATTTGTTTTGGAGCATATTGAATTGCATATTTAAATATATGAAATTTTACATGTATTATGTGTTTGATGAGACCAAAAAATTAAACCCCTTATTAAAAATATTAAATAATGTTTAGAATATGATTGTTACATTCTATTATTTACTATAAAACTATAGTTCTGCTTATTCTAGGGCTTGTTGAGTAACTCAAGGCTCCTTTAACCTGAATATATTTTTCTTAAATTAATGGCTCATACTTAAACTAAATTTGTATAATTTAGATGAGTAACTTATGATTATAAATTTAGAGATAAGATTATAAATAATATATAAGATATATTTTGATAAGAATTATATCCTAACGGATTTAGGAGTCTAGCTATGATTTCAATTGTAGTTTAAAGAGGTTGAGGAATGCACACCATATATGTTTGGTATGAATCCACTTAACCAAATAAGTCATTTATTGGATATAAGTTTGTACTCTTGTTAGAAACCATGCTATTTTTTCCTTTTTCTTCCTTTAAGCAATTACACATTTTTTCCTTTCGATTCTTATTATTTGATGATTCATTTATCACCTCGTGGTTGCAAGTTCAGATGACTTGCCATTATGGGGTATGTTTTGGCTAATTTTTTATTCTTTCTGCATAAGTGATATGTTATATGTATTTTGTGCTTGAAAATGTGTTGATATTTTCAATTTTGTTGGTGAGTTGAATCCTGATAAGAATAGTGATAATGGAAAGAATTTGTTATACACTCACTACTATTCGGATCATTTGGGTCAAGGATCCGAAGTTGAGTTTTACCAAAGCGGCAAAATCTTTGTCGTTTTCTTTCCTCATTTAGGATTGGTGAGGACCGTTTCTTTGGGCTTTCTATAGCCTTTCTGACTAATTCTTCTATTCGAACAAAGCTTGTAGGGCTTTCTCGAGTAGATCTTTCGCCTGTTTCTGTTTCTGGCCTGGTAACTCGCTTATCTCGTTGATGGCTAGAGGAAGAGTCTTCAGTATCTCCTCCTGTTTCTTTCTTTGTGGACATTGCTCTGTTGTATAGGTCTTCAAGTGTGATGTAGGGATTCCTATTTCTTTCAGGTGAATGTTCTCCTCTTGCAACATGCTTGTCCATTCGTTCCATCCTGCACAAGAGATTTTTGACACAATTTGAGAAAATTGGTTAGCCAAAATGTCCCTTGAAGCATGTTACACCACTAATGGAGGCCCAATTCAAGAAACATACACAGGCTCTCTTGGAGCTTGGAGAATGTATCGCATGCAAAGTTACCAACAAGAAAAGGCATTTATTTCCACGTCAATAGTTGACTTGACTGTGTCAAATTTTCCACTAGCGTACTTTGATGAGACCCCAACAGAAACGATATTAATTGTAACATCCCATCCTCAATTGGAAGGGTAAAATGGTAAAAATTGGCCTAGGATGGGTTAGATTGAGAGTTTATAGGACTGCTCATGCATAATAGGATTGCTTCACAGTCACATTTGTGCACAAAAAATTTTTGGACATGCATACATGAAATTCCCGGTTTGGTTTTTAAATTTTGTCAATTTCTTCTTACTGTTTTTTTATTATGATGCCATGAAGAGTTTAGTGGTGGTTGTCAGTGGTGGTCTCTTGTCATAGGATACGTACCGGAGTGACCTACGGGCGTCCGGTGGGTACTCTATGGTAAGAGGGCGCTACATTAATGGCTGAAATGGACTATCTGCCATTAAGGCCCGATCTCCTAACTATATCCCACCACGCCTCCGTATCGCACCTCTGAGGGTTTTTCCTCGAGGCAAGGACGTGCCGGGTCGAACCCGAGACGTGCAGGATAGTAGGTAGGCTCTGATACCATTTAACTAAAAGCCTAAGCTGGTAGTTAAGGCCCGATCTCCTAACTATATCTGATGCCCTTGATTTTATGTTACAACATTCATCCCTCGATGATGAAATATTCATTGAGAAGGAGCCAAGAAACGAACCCCTAATTGAGATGTATGATCAAGAAATTATCCGGCTATTACAACAAGTCGAAGAACTCGAGGAAGCATCCTGGGTACGCATTGGGCCCCATAGCAGATAATTCTCGAAATGCCCCCATACATTGTGGCCTACATTAACGAGATAGTGAAGGTATACTATCTGTATCAGAAGGAGAAGATCCGAATCATACAGCAATGTTAAACAAGGAAGAGCTTCGGAGCATTTTTGGGATGCTACCGATGTACTCTTTTGATTACAAGAGGGGGCTTATATAGCCAAAATCTTAAGACTATGAGAATAATTGAGGGAGGCAGAATAATTATCCCGGGTGCTCATTGGACCCCATAGCAGATAATTCAATTCCTTTACGTCAATTATTTCTTGCCCTATTGTGGAATTATTAGTTCCACTGACTAAAGTAAACGCCAAGTGAAATCCATAGCTATTTGGTGGAAACCGCTTTTTAAGTCGAATTTTCTATAAATTTGCCGGTGGAAAATTTTAACTTTCCGTTGGTAAATTATATTACTGACGATCTACACGGATGGACAATTCCGTCACTGAATTCGCGGTCAGTAAACTATTCCGACGGACCAAGTTTGTGGTTCCTTAAGTGCCAATTTTAATTTTTTTATTAGTGGTTACCTGTATTAGCAATCTCAAATATCTCTCTTCCTGTAGATTATTCATATCAATCTCACCCAAGAGAGCCCAAAGCCTCTAGAAGCTACTAGAGTAGTGGACATGACTTATTCAATTAAGTGTATTCCCACAAATATCACTTTTGCATGTCAATTTGATGTCTATTTAGATTACCCCTTTTGAAGCACTAGGTAAAAATTATTTCTAGTTGAATTTCATCTAATCCAAGTGTGCTTTATTTTGGTTCTTGTTTTGTAACACCATGTAAAATTATTTTTTCATGGAATTATATATCTCTCCTTACTTGTTCCTGGATGCACAATTTGTTGAGCATGGTTGACTAATTTGTGAATACCTTAAATTCGTAACGCTTGTGCGACTACGACGATGATGATGATGAACATGATTTAGAAAGCGATTCGATGATGGTTACGGGAAAAGGAATTAGTCTTTATAATAATAGGTACTAATGCAGATTTATTCTTCCTTAATTATGTTTATGCAATCAGTTAAATTATGAAATTTTAACTAATGATGACTTTAGAAAATCACACAATTTTCTCAAAGGGGATTTTGTAGATCAACTAAAACCCAAAATCTATTAGTTTTGTGGTATATTTATCTCCTTAAGACTGGAAATTAAGGGACTTCTAAAATAAGGACAAACATCTAGCTAGATTAGGTATTGCTATAAATCGCTGGCTGTGATGTGTAAGTGTGTACACACAACGGATTGAAGTTGGAAAACGCGTCAGAAAACCAGAGGTAGCAATTAGCATGCAAATCGGAGCGAAATCGAAGCTCGCACCTCTATTTTTATATATTATGTTTTATTTCTCTTACAAATCCATTTCAGACATAGACGCCATCTTGCTATCTTACTGTACCCCTGAGATTTTCTTCCTTCTTACTTTTCTTTCGGTCTTGGAGGAGTCTTCCTTAACCTTTCTTTCTCCCCAACATTTTGCATCTTCGTCTTTCTCTTTACCTATCTATAATACTTTTGAACTTAATAAAAGAGAAGTGGAAAGAAGAAAAGGGGGGCATCCAGGAAGAAAAAGACAAACCATTATCGTCATTCTTTCCCCTCTTCTTTTCCTTTTGGTTTATGACCTTGGGAGAGGAGAGAAGCCTGAAAAAGTAAGTCACGAAGAGAAAGTAAATGCAAACCCACAAGGATCATTAAAGCAAGGGAACATCAAGACAACGCGGTCATTACGTAACCAAAGAACAGACATTCAGCTTCTGGTCCTATTTAAAGCCCTAAACATTAAGAAAACCAAAAACGCAGCTTTGAAAGTGCTGGTGGCTGTGGTGGTGAAGGGTATTCATCTCAGAATGATCAACAACGCCGGGACCGATAATGGAGCAGCAGCAGTAAAACTTGAGGTGGGTCCAAGAGGTGCCAACCAAAGCCTTAAGAAAGGGCCATGGACGGCTGCGGAGGACGCCATCTTGATAGACTACGTGAGGATTCATGGAGAAGGGAACTGGAATTCTGTCCAAAAGAATTCTGGGTTGTTGAGGTGTGGGAAGAGTTGTAGGCTTAGATGGGCAAACCACTTAAGGCCCAACCTCAAGAAAGGTTCGTTCACACCTGAAGAGGAGAGAATTATCATCGAGCTTCATGCAAAACTTGGAAATAAATGGGCACGCATGGCCTCTCAGGTAAAATATATATGTAATATATGAACGAATTCAGTAGCATTTATAGTTCTCTAGTTAATGGTTTTCTTCCGTTACTTCTACGATTTTTCTCTTTTGTCTCCTTAACATCAAGAAAATGATGATTCTTTCTTCTTGATTTGTCAGACTTTTCCATTTTCTTTTCTGTTCATGACTCTTTAGATTGTTGGTTGTTCGGGAGATAAAATACATGATTTCTTTCATGTTAATTAATGTCAGTAGGTTGATCATTATTATTGCGATCCATCATCTAATATCAAAATTTTTGTTTTTGTTCTCTTAAATTAATTTATTATTCTTTGTTCATCGCCTGAATCTTACTGCAGTTACCTGGAAGAACTGATAATGAAATCAAGAACTATTGGAATACAAGAATGAAGAGGCGTCAGCGAGCTGGTTTGCCTGTATACCCCCAAGATTTCCAAAAAGAAGCAGTTGCAGCTGAATTCCAACAAAACCAGCAGAAGTATCCGAGTTCATTTTGGTCCTCTCCTCATCAGAGGCCTATGTGCACCAATCCATCTCTCTCACATTTCAATCCCACCAACTACTGTGCTGCCAACCCCATGGATCGATATCCCCTGCAAAACCATCTCAATTCTTCAATGTACTCTAATCCAAGTCACCACCAATTCAAGGTCTTTGATCCCAGCAACAACTGCGCTTTAGCTTTCACTCTACCTCATGTTCCTCCTTATGTGGACTCACCAACTTCTGCCACAAACCTTGCGACACAGGGAATCCCAACACCAACACCGCCATCTATTAACTATAACAGCCTAGATTTTGAGAACAACAACATCAGCTTTACTTCACTGATTATGGGAGCTGAAGTTGAACCAAATCCCTATCTTCCTAGTCTGAAGTCAGAGCTCTCTTCGGTCCAAATATCGTCGGATCTAATGAACCCAATTGTTTCTGAATCAACCCGTGACGTTTGTGCGGTGGAGAAATCAAGTGAAAAAACTGATCATAATAGCAAAAGGGCACGTGAGGATGATACAAACAGTGGCTTGTTGGATGCCTTGCTACAGGAGGCCAAGATATTATCATGCAAAAGGAAATCCAGCTACGAAAATTCATCGATTTCATCAAAAAAAGGGAAAGAGGTGTTAGATGAATCCGAAGAAGAGGGGGTTGAAAAGGTGGACCGTGGTGGAGACGCCAAGAATGCTCAGTTGTCATTGAAATATGACAGCGAGACGTCCATTGAAAATCAGGGTGATGATTTGGCTTCGCTTCAATCATCAGTAGGTAAAGTTTTATTTGTTCTCATTACTTGATAGATTTGTCAGAGTTAGGTGAACATGCAGATTGTAGTTTCATTGCAGCTATCTTTTATGCTAACCCTCACCGTGGTATAATCAAGTTGTTTTGTCATCTAGCATTCTACTAATAATTCAAGGAAGTTTCATATGGTAGAAAATAAGGTTATACTAAATTACAAGAAGTACTTTGGTTGATATTGTTGGCTCCTGGGTTACACAGGAATGAAATCAAATAATAAGGAAGCAGTCGAGGAGATGAACTCCATGGATGATGACTTATTAATTCTGCTTAACAACTTCCCGTCATCGATGCCTCTCCCAGAATGGTACCGCAAAACTAAAAACGAGTCAACTGGTTCATCAACAGGAAGGACAGGAGAAGAGAGGGGACATGAACAACAAGATGTTTCGATGAAAAATGTCGCGGCCAATGAGGCTACCCCTAACCTGGAATGGGCTTTGGGTTCGTGTTACTGGAAAAACATGCCCGGGATTTGCTAAGTTTGATCACTTCAGTATATAATGCAATATTTGTACAGAATCCATCCCTGTGTTGTACTGTTTATGCATTCTAGTAGATCAACCTTGTAAAATAGAAAATGCCTTAATTTAATGTGTGTTGTACATATGGATATGTAGGAATATAGTTATCGAGTAGAATCAATTATCTGGCCCATCATACTTTCTTTTTTTAGTCTTCTTGCTTGCCATAATAATTGCCATTGCACTCTCTGCCATACTTTAACCAACTCCATTACTAAATTTAGAAAATGCCACGGCCAAAAGCTTACGCACGTATAATCGTTAAAGCCAAAGTTGAGCCCCTTTTAATTGCAACTGGCATCTATATGAATGCCAAATAGAAGACATGCACAAAGAAGCACGGACACGGCAAAATGGAGCCGTGTCTGTGTGTCGAACACGTGTTTGATACAGACACTCACAAAGAGTGCATAAATATGTTCCATATTTTTGAGAGGGGCTTATAAAGTATAAAATATGTACGAACTATTAAGATATTTGAAGTCTTGAAATACATCAATCAATATATATCATATTATGAATTTTGAATTTTTTTTCTTAATTCTAAAATTTGTAATATATATATATATATGTTGTGTCCGTATCCACCAAATTTTAAAAGTTGATATATTCCCGTGTCTGTATCCGTGTCGTGTTGTCCGTTTCCGTATCTGTGCTTCTTAGGACATGCATAATGTAACTCATGCCACTTTTTACACCGAAATCTCGCTTAATGCAGCAATGTCAATGTGCCAGATGTGGAGGTGCCTTCGGTGGCTATCTATCTGCATGTAAGTGACCTATGCAAGATGCAGATTGCCGTCCAGATACGCCATGTCCCCGGTTTCAGTCGGCTTTAGTCATTGCCCTCTATAAGTACAATATTTTCAGGTAAGAAAAGCATTCATGCGCATCATCTTTTCCCCGATCATCGCCCACTTCCCTCCCCTCACGAGTGTTAATATCTAAACTTGAACTTAAAAATTATATTTTCTCCATCCTAAAGTTAACCAAAGCCATGTCAATCTTCCCCTTTTCACGTTCAAAAGTGTTTTCGGGGAGTCATAAAGGGTGCATGAACAGAAGTATCAGAGATTTCATGGCTAAGGCATTTGTCACACCACCTCATTTCATGCCAATGATTCATCTCACATCCATACACATGAGAATACTTGGAGACGAATAACTGACGAACCCCTTTGAATAGCCTTGATTAAAGAGAGCTAAAATAAAAGAAAGTGGATAGTTATAGCACAAAACTACTCGAGGGTAAGAAAAATTTAAATTCACCAGCAACAAGATAAGGGAAAGAGCACTCAATAATCAACACATTCAATATACTACAAAGCACAAACTCAAGATAATTTTTTAGACAACAGAATCTCCAGACCATTATAACACAACAAAGATCACTCTCTATAGAGATCAATAAACCTTTTTTAAATGCATTTTGTAATTTTCCTGCTTTGTTTACTTTGTTAATTCACCTTTGTTCTATCGAATTCTCTTATATAATTTTTTATTCCCTTTGGCAACAATAAATTATTTTCTTCATTTCAATATGCCTTAACATTTTGGTAGATTTGAACTCCATTCTCTAAGCTTTTTGAAGCTCACTTTTATCTTCGATATAATTCAGGTATGAATTCTAGTATAATTCCTCCCTGGCATGCCCTCATTCTAGATTAACACCAAATAATTTGGCACACTTAGTAAGACCATTATGCCAACAACATGTGATAGAAAAAAAATCCCTTTGCCTCTATCTTTGAAAAAAGAAGTCCTTACAACTGTAGGGAATGAAGGCTTTGTATCTCAAATAGTAGAAAATCTTATGAAGGCAACCTTGCCTTCAACTAACTTCCCTGTAGGCAAGAACCCAAAATTGCCACAACAAAATAATATTTTTTGCATAAATGAAATTCTAGAGTTAAAGTCTAACATGACCTCCACGGCTAATGCAATGAAAGTCTTAATAAAGAAAGTTGACAAACTATTTATTGGGGAAATCACTGAAGGACTTGGGGAGCATCCTGCTCCTAATGTAATGGAAATCAAAGAGTGTAGTTGCCTTCTAGCCACTCTCTCTGTAGACAAAAGATATGTTTGTCCACACAAGAGAGAAGATAGTTATATGGTGCCTTCTTGTATTAATCTAGGTAATGGTCAATATACAATCAAGCCCCAAATTCTTGGCAGACAAAGATTTGGTGGGAAGGTTGAAGCTAGTAGACCAAAATACGATTTGGGAGGTAGCATTGTAGCTGTAAACCATAATCACATTATTCACCTATCATAAATGAGATTACAAATTGACATGGAAGTAGTTAGAGAAGTAGTTTAGGAATTGTACGAGCCTGGTTTAAGATAAATTGTGATAGGTCCCTATCTTAAAACGACTAGGAGGCTTGCCCAGCATCCCACGGTGACCCTCTAGTCGATATCTGATCTAACTAAAAAGTTCCTGCGGAGCTAAGCCTATTGTCTTTCTTATCAAAAAGTTTTAATTCAACATAAAGGATATAAGTAGTGGAGTTTTTTTTAGCCATTTTATTAAAAATTTCGGTAGCACAACGATTGTACTTTGACATCCTGAAAATTTTCAAAATTCTATAAAAGTTCAAAACATTTCTATAATCACATCAAAATCCCTATTGCAAAATTTGGGCTTCAGGTCCACTCACAAGCAATCTCAACAGTCACTTCAATAAACTTTGAAAAGTTAAAACATATTCAAGCATTTCATTAAAAAACCTTTATATACATGCCTTCTTTACACAAAATACATTCCAAAACATGTTCATTAATATGTAGTAATTCTCAAAAGCATTTATAAGGCTAAAATGCCCATATAGTAGCACGTGACAAAGCGAGCTACTCGAGAGGTGAAGTTCCTGTTACTGAAGCCGAGCGTGCACCTGGAAGTTTTTATTTTGTAAAAAGAAATTAGTGTTTGAACTAAACGAGCTCAATGAGTGTTACCATTTATATGCAAACCATATTTAACAATTTAAACCCCCTAAAACAATTTCATTTCATTTCTTATGACACAATACCAATATAAAACATTTTTGCTTTCAAAAAATCAAAATTTCAAGTTACTAATAAAATAAATTGTGGCAGCATCATTATTGTCATCAACTTTCTTATACGATATAACCCAACACTAACTTCTTTACTATATGGTACCATTAGGCATAAAGGCATGAAGCCAGTCTGCATTACTTACTCACAATTGGTTAATCACTAGTTACAGAGCTAGTTCTACATCGCTTACCCGTACTAGGTTAACCGCTATATATCGGTAGTTATGGGGTTAGTTCTGCATCATTTAGCCGTAATTGGTTAACCACTAGTTACGGAGCTGGTTTTACATCGCTTACTTATACTAGGTTAACTGTTATATTGTTAAAGGGCATTTTATATTGATTTTAGATACATAATTTGCTAAACTTTTGTCCATTTAATGTTTAAATTACACTAATTAAAAGTTATTTGTTTTAATTTTAGGTACATATTGGATTTGGAACAATGGGAACAAAAAGCCAAAATGGGAGCTCTATTTGGTGAGAAGAAGACAACTTAAAGTGGCGTCCTAAGAAGGCTTAAATGAAGTGGAAGACATCATGGGCAATGGAACGTTTAAAGCATAAAGCAAGAAAAGCTTTTTAAAGGAAGCAACAGCTGGACAAGAAACAACAACGTAGCAGAAAAATTTAGGCATCTCATGTAACCAAAATGATGAGCAATAGAGTGGGGATAAGAAGAGAAAAAAATGCATAACCATGCTACCTAAAATGTGAACGTTTGGCCGAGACGTGAGGAAGGGGTTTTTACGTGAATAGGAGGGTGGACCAAAAACTTTATTCATCACATCAATGAATAGGAAAGACAGGAGAGAGCCGGCGGCTGCAAAGAGAGGACGTGAATATGAAGGTAACCACCAAGTCTTACTAATCCCATCAGCTGTAGTAGCAAGGGGTTGTGGAAGAAAATAAAGTAGCGTGATAGAACATCCCTTGTAACGAAGCTCGATGAGGCACTAAACAATTCCATTTACTCTAATACCTTGGCATAATTCACCAAAACCATTACATCTTATCTAGAGCTGTATTTATGTCAATTTACCAATTGGTAGCTTATACTAAGGATACTTTAATCCTATTCAATTCTAGATAACTCTTCTCCTTTTGTGCCAGTCCCCGATCGTGGGGATTATGCCATAATCGCATCCTTCTTCTTTTTTCCTCAAATTCATCACATATGGTAACATCAGTAACAATCTCAATTTCTTCCCAATCGATCACCATAAGTACTCTCACGTCTTACTCTAACCCATCTTGAACTTTGAACTATAGGAACTATGATTGACACTTATTGAATAAGTCACCGATTACTTCCTATATCATCTCCACGCATATTATTCACATATGCTTAATTGTTTCACTTGTCATGGTGAACCCACTATCCGATGTGCACTTACAATGACAATTCAACCTAAACTCAACAAATTTTTCATAAATCGCTATCATCATCTCATCGTCCAATTGTCATTTATTTCATCTCACACACATATATATATTCTCAATCAATTTATAATTGTAGGGCATAACCCATGTGAAGTTTAAGTCTCCATTCCATAGATATAAGCTCATTTTGAATCATAAACTCTTATATCGATAATCACACAACCATTCTAAGTCCAAGTTCAACCTTTCAAGGTCATATCAACTTGGCTTATACACTATAATCTCATCATTTCTACTTATATCCTTATTTTTCCTCAAACAATCCATGACAGTGTATTCACATTTATATCCCTTTTGAGGACATATCACCAGAACGCAATATCAATTTCATAGTCAAAATACAATTACACTGAATCTTTATCTGTTATATCCATCTATATACTATTTCTCTTCCCATATATAGATATCCTCAACCAATCGAGAATTTCTGATGCATAATCATTATGAATTTTCGGTCTCAATTTTCCCCTAATATCCCCTTACACTGAATTACAAACTCTTATCACAATACTCGCATAACCATTTTGGTTCCAATTTCATCCTTTTATGATCATAACAATTTTTATGATTTCATTTCCTTCTGCCTGTACACTTTAGTCCCCTTTTTACTTATATTCTCATTTTCCTCAATCAATCCACAACAATATACCTATTCACACCTATATCACCTTCAAGGGTACATATCTCCATTATGGTGCACCACTATTTATCATACAAAACTAGATACTATTTCTCATTTCCGAAATGTTTATAAACCTTTATTTTCTCACATTCTGTCAGATCATCAATTTTTTCAAAGCTTCTAACCACGCAGACTCTTAAGGAAATGCTCATGCATGTGACTCATACTAGAGATTAGTTGCCGCTGTCTGCTATGACATGACTAATATGTATGTAACTTGTCACATATTTCAGAATGTCCATATAAGATAGTACTTTTGGGCTCTAATACCACATAAATGTAGCACCTCACTCCTGCAAGACCCGAACCAACATCGATGGTGATATCCGAGTCCGTATCTTACGAGGGTAGCATGCTAGAGCACTTAATCATTCAAAAGATCGACATAAATTTTTTTCAATAACATATTTTGAATCCACAAACATAATATAAGGAAATCGATACTCAAATTGGGCCCACATTCACTCATAAACATTTTCAATTAACACAAAACTATCAACAAAATTTTCAGTAACCACTCGGGCCCCTTTCATGAATACAAAACACTTGAATCATTTCAGAATACCAATTTATACAAAAACGTGTGGAATATACATTTTAATACAAAATAGAGAAATACAATGCAGACAGGAACTAATCCCGACCTCTATCCTTCACTTGAAAGCTGTAGGTATACTCCCGTTGGCCTAACGGGGTATTCTTCTGAGTCCTGAAAAATATTTGCAAATTTTGGGTGAGTT
>JAOQMR010000009.1:3101445-3113156 GCA_027563865.1 Erythroxylum pelleterianum | reverse complement strand
GAGAATGTAATTCAAGTATTTAGTTATTTTGTGTAATTTTTGAAAGAGAACCAAACAAAATTTCGGGTAACCCAAAAGTACCCGATTTACCCGAATTACCCGATCAGGCCGGGTAAGTTCGGGTAATGAAATTTTGGGTTCGGGCCGGGTAATATGGAAAATATTTTGAGTAATTTGGGCTTTACCCGAACAGTACAAATTTGGCCCGATTAGCCCGAATGCTCACCCCTAGCAATACAATAAGCTACATTATTTTTTAAATTCAGAAGAGATTAAACATACATAATGAAACACATCTAAACGAAAATAAAAACTTTCACAACTTGGATGAAATCTCTTATAATGTACAAAATCAACTTATACTTGATCATTCTTTATTACAACTCTTAGTTTTATTACGAATCAATCATACGTTCAATTTTAAACCTTAATGAAAGAAATCCAAGTTATTAATAAGTTAAATTTACAAGTTTCACTTTAATCAACTATAAGCATATAGAAATGAACATCCACTCCACTATTAATAGCATAACTCCAATTCACAACATAGGATTAATAATCCTATTTTCACTATGTTAAATATAACACTTGTAATTATGCCTCAAAGAAATAAAACATCAAACTAATATAATATTCATAAATGAACAAGCACGTTTCGAATGAAGGGCTAGTTTGGTTAGTTCTTTGAAGAAGGAACTTGAAGGTAATTAGGTAAGGGATTACTAAAGTTGATATCATGTATTATTACAAGTTTTATGATAAGTGAAGTGGTTTGAAATATGTGTGAAGATGATGATAAATGAATGCTGGAAAAATGATATTTGTATGACAACTTCTGGTTTGGTTTTGATGTGTGGAGGATATTGATTTCTAAGTTACTTAATGAATTATTTTTGAATTGGTTTGTGCATGAATTTGATGAGGTTATAAAGTGTGAATAAGGTAGAATTGAAGTGAAATTGATGGATTTTGGTTAAGTGTATCGAATGGAAGTAAAGAAGCCAAGTTTTCGAAACAATTTAGAGGTTCACTCATCCCACGATCATGGGATTTATAAGGCTTATTCCCAAGGTCGTGGAAGTACTTAGGAAGTGGAAATGTTGGTTTTAGACAATTATTGGACTATGTAAGGTTAAGGTACTTAATAATGGTTTAAATGGACTTAATTGAGCTTGAAAATGAACCTAGTTTGATGTGAAATAAGTTCATTAAAGGTTATATATGATTTGGATTATTTTTGAATTAAAGTAATAACTTAAAAAAGGTGTTATTCAATAACAAAGTATCTAATTTTGGAACTTAAAGGTTGTTAAAGGAATGAAGTTTAGTTAAAAATGTTAATGAGTTTTAAAGAACAAAAGTAATGTGTTAGTCATGAATGTTTGTGAATTGGAAACTTGAGTGATTATATGTATTATGTAATGAATTAATGTTTTATTGATATATTGATATAAATGCTTATGTTCATGAGGTATATTGAGTTTGTTAAAGTGAGAATGAATGTCTTCAATTTGAGCATAAGAAAATGAATTCATAGTTATCTATTATTTCACTATTATGTGATTCTAATATTGTTATAATTTTAGACCATCAATTTTTCGAGGAGTTTGATATTTGGGATTGTATTGGAAGTGCTTTCTAATTGTGTGAATATACATAATGTGTGATGACTCAATACATTTATTGATGCTTGCATGCATATGTTTATGTTTATAAGGCATGTTAAGTTTGATCAAATGAATAAGGTCATATGTTATGCACTACATCATTTACATGAAATTCTGAAATTCAAAATGGTTTCTTTTAAAACTGCTAAGTCCTAATCATGGGTAAATAGGCATGCCTAGAAGGATCTGCAGCTACTCCTATAATCAGACACTAAGGTGTCTTCTATAACTAGACACTAAGGTGTCTTCTATGCCAGACACTCCGATGTCTTCTGATTTTAGACAATTATGTGTCTTCAGTTTCAAAGACTTAAGTCTCTTCTGTTTCAATTACCAATCATGGTATTTTCTATTCTGGTCGATACCCACTTTTGTAAAAAGGATTAGTAGTCTAACTTGTTTTGTATTCTAATGCATGTTCAGTTTTGATATAAGCAAATTCTGTTCTGATGAAAGATAAGCTCTGATTTGATACAAAACAAGTTCTTTTCTGCCATAAGTCATACTTTGATTTGAAAGGATTATATCATATTCTGGTATTCAATTCTGATACTTGTACATTATGTTGGGATATTTATGAGTTTTTTTTATGCAAGAATGTTCTGTATCGATTGATGAATCATGTTCTGTTCTGAGACATAACGTTTAAAGTACTCTGTATTATGATCTGTATATATAAATGTTAGACGATTGTTAGAAACAGTGACCATTAAGCATTATGTTTAGTTATTCCCCACTAAGTTATATACTTAGCACGGTGGTTTTGCCTCCGTGTAGGCTCTAATAAGAAGGTTTAAGACTGGGACAAAGACAATCGAAGAGGCCAAGAAGAATGTGTTCTATTTTGGAAGTTATTTTGTTTGAGTTTTTAAGTTGTATCTGACAATATGAGATAGTTTGTATTTTGTTTATTGGTTTGTAATAACCTTATTACAGGATAGATTATGTTTAAGGCATGATTTTGATAAGTTCATTGTATATGAAGTACATTATGGTTTGTTTACAATAACATTTAATGATATGTAATGTATGTTTGCTTGAGTTGTTGAAATGCATGTAAGGAATGTTTAGTATGATTTGGCTTGTTTTGTTTCTATTTTGGTAGCATCTGCATATCCTCCCAGGGGGTATGTGGGTGTTACACTTATCCAGATGGGTTTATTGAGTATGTGTTTATGTTGGTGAATGAATTAATATATCTTACTAGTTTTTATGTGGTTGATATAAATGATGAAATTTCCTATAATCTTATACTTATCTTACTAGGGAGACTATTCCTTTACACGATTCAAACTAAGACAGATGCTTGTGAGGGTACCCTTATAATGGAATTTGATGGGAAAGTTACTCATTTTAATATGTTTTATGTTATTAAGTACCCTAAGATGACCATTCTATTTTTGCAATTAATGTGACTGACCTTTCAGCATAGGAAGATTTTAAGAATAAAGGTTTAGATAAACTAAAAGCAGTTGTAACTAATAAGAAGACCAAATTTATCAATGTCTCAAGGAAAAGTTTTATTGTTGGTAAAAAAGTGCTTCGTTATTATTGTAGATATAAATTGTTTCCTTATAAATTACTTCCTTATTGGATCGATCCTTTTGTGGTTACTAATGTCTCTCCATATGGTGCAGTATATATTAAGAGTCTAAAAATAGGAAGACATTAAACGTGCGTGGTCATCAACTTAAGCCTTATCCTGAACAGTTTCAAGTGGAGAATACAAAATTCGTAATCCTGGAGATCAAAATTTTATCACGTGATGTGGAAAACATGAAGTCAAATTATTGGATCGAAAACATAAGCATCCAAGATTTGGTTAAAATGGTAGATTTCAAAAAAAAATAGAAATAAAAAATGCAGCGGAAGCAAGATAACCAAATCAACATGCCAAGCCATTCATGATACGGTATAAGGAAAATAATTTACTTAAGAACAAGATTGAAATATACCTACTCCTTTGCTATAGCTTTAACTTCTCATTGTGTTATCCTATCCTCGTCAATGTATCCTCTCCTAGGTAATGTATCCTCTTCTCGTTATTGTATCCTCAACCAATCTGATCTACCACTTATTCTCCTTGGACAACTTGGTTAATAAGATCCTTTGGTGGGAAAGGAGAAGAAAACTTGAAGCGATTTTGCCTTAGAAGAAAGAAGCCAAAGATGAGACATCTCTCATCCAAATTTCGGCTATCACAGGCAAGATAGGAGAGAGAGAGAGACAAAAATTCAACACCCCTTGTATTCTTTCTCTCAATTTCGGTTAAGCATCAAAGAAAGAAGAAGTGCATCCAATGCATCGCATCATTCCTTAATCAATCATAAAGAAGCCAATAAATGAGACTCTTCTCATTTGTTTTAAGATGGCTTTATGAAAAGACTAATAACCTAAATGATACATCTTATTTTTCAGTTTTGTGATGAAAGAAGGAAGACGGTCCATCAAATGCACCTCTTTCTTCTTTAATCCAATGAATGCTAAAAGGTTACATGCTATCATTAAAACACAACCATTAAACCATTTAATGATAAGATTATTACTCCATTTAATGATGGTAAAGCATGTTAAAAACCATCTTAAATATAGCAAACCAATGCAAAATGTGCAATTACACATTTAGCTCATTAAAACCGAAAATCCTTATCTTTAATAACTTTGATTTAATTTAATTAATCAAATTAAAACAAAGTCTAGCCCATTTCTAAATGTTCATATGGGCTTCTATTAACGATTAATTAAAGTAAGCCCAACATTCAATCATAGGCCTTAAAACCTCTATTTGTATTTCTTACTTTGCTTGATAACCTTCGTAGAAGTCAAATAGGGAATCTAGTTGGACTTATATAATTCAGGCTCCAGTAAGCCCAGAATTAATTTAATCTCATTAAAATTAATTCCAGCTTATTGACCAATTGTCATTCCACTAAAGACAATTACTTGAACTTTTGAATTAGTAAATGTTATGAGAACACATGTTTCAATTAAGATGTCCAATTGCACACTTTATTATGAACCATATTATAGCCATCTACACAATAAAGGGTAAAATTACCATTTTGCCCTTATGTTGGTTGTTCCTTCTAGATCTCCCATTTTACTCTATATGGTGATTAACTCACAAGATCTCATCTTGGTGTTAAGACTTGAGGGGTAGCCAGTCCATCAAACTACTGGCGCCAATTTAATCACTAATCTTCGTAAAACATCTAGAAGTGATGATATCACTACAAACTCTTTATTTGAGTAAATGTTCCTTGATACATGTTTCAATTAATAATTCCAACATGCAGACATTGGATTGATACTTTGTAAAATCCATTCTAATCATATTAAAAATTATAATGAAACAATATGAGTTCACCACTTATCAAGATTGTGGTTCATAATAAATAAATGCTTAAGTGTATGTTTTAGGATTAAAGTGACGACCTACTTTATTCTTTAAAACATACGTGATTCTAGATTCATTTAATAGTGTCATTATCGATAGTCAACTACTATCATGATATGAAACTCATCATTCCCTTCGAGTAAACTCCTTTACTTACTTGGAGATAAATCACAACACTATAGTCTAAACCATAATCGAGTGATCAACTTGATTATTCAACTGTGAATTAATTATTTTAGATTCTAATAATATACATGTTTCCTATACATCTCTATGTATATGTATATTACTTACAAAAGAATCTTGGTACCTTATGACTAGTGTTATTATGCTCATTCACATAAAACCAAACTCTTTTGTTGTATTAATAAAAAATATTTTTGTTACAAAAAGTAACTTAAATAAAATTAAGTTATAAGTAAACACACTTGCTTTCCAGGGCACTATATTTACATAACCCTAACAGTCAAGACAATGTTAATAAAGCAAGATGCTGCTTAGGAGGCAAGCCAAGGGGAGTTTGCATTTGCTTTTTATTGAATGTTACATTTGTTAGAAAAGTGCTCTAAAGGCAGACACCTTTAACACTAGTCAAAAAGTGCTTCGTTATTATTGTATATATGAATTGTTTCCTTATAAATTACTTCTTTATTGGATCGATCCTTTTGTGGTTGCTAATGTCCCTCCATATGGTGAAGTATATATTAAGAGTCTAAAAATAGGAAGACATTAAATGTGAGTGGTCATCAACTTAAGCCTTATCCTGAAGAATTTCAAGTGGAGAATGTAGAATTTGTGATCCTAGAGATAGAAATTTTATCACGTGATGAGGAAAACATGAAGTCAAGCCAACGTCAACAAAGAAAGATGTTGCTTAGAAGGCAAGCCAAGGGGAGTTTGCATTTGCTTTTTATTGAATGTGACATTTGTTAGAAAAGTGCTCTAAAGGCAATCGCCTTTAAAACTTAGTGTATAAATCTTTATAATTAATAGAAAGGAATTTTTGTTAATTTGATGTTCATATTCTTTATAAATTGATAGTGATCTTAAATATAATTAATGAATTCCTTGATACATTACATAGCATGAAGGAAATCATGATGAGATCATGATAATGAGATTCCTATCATGTGTAATTATATTAGTGCTAAATTATTCCTAGTTATAAGATTAATGAGACGTAATCCAGACAGACTAGCACATGTTATACTCCTTCATTAGATAAAACAGTGGATCTCATAAGCTGTAAATATGAGTAGTTTAGAGTTAACATATGGATGCTTGCTAAGAGTAGTAAGTACAGTAGATGACCTTTCATGAGACATTCATATGGATAATCTATTCTAGTGTCAATGGTAGTCTCATCGTAGCAATGGTGCAAATATCCTTAGACTTGAGGGGCTCAAGGATATCTTGATACTAATCATGTACTTTGATTCCATTCCTCATTGTATTGGGTACAACTTGAGGTATTAGAAGGTAATTGATTAAAAAATAAGGGATTCACCACTCCTAATAGGAGGAGATGATACTCATGGCCTTTTGTCGAATTATTACTCAGGAATCTCTAACTAAAGTGGAAATGTCATGAAAATAGTTTTTAATGACATATCCAATTGAGTAATGAGCCTCGGGGACAAGAACTAACATCACTTGGGCTAAAAGTGATGTAGTTAGTCTAGTGAGAGTTGACACTTTAACCATACTCTAAACCAATTGGGATATAGAATGGTGAAAGGATGAATTGCACGAGAACATTATCTATGGAAGGGTTCGTAGTCAAACCACTGAATTTTTGATCAATTGGTGGGTCATTATATGTTGCTAGATACCACTCATGACTTGCTTGAATTAAGTGTTAGTTCAAGAGGCTAACATTACTGGGAACTTTATAGGTCACACGTATTGGAGATGTCAATAATGAGTAAAATGATTTTGGATAGGGATCCAAGATATGAGAGGTGCATGACTAAGCTAAAAAAGTGTAGTAGTTTAGGTTCATTTGATTTTGAATCATATAACACAAGTGAATCTTGCTTATTAGGTAAAATGACAACATTACCATTTAGCAAGCAAGATGACAAAATTACCCTTTAAAGAAGGGGTGAATGTTTTCGTGCTAAATTAAATAGGATTAAAAGCCACTTAATTCCCACTAACTCTCCAATGATGTTGAGGGTTAGAGGGAGGCCAAAGGGTTTCAAAGACACTCCATTTTCATGCAAAAGTTGACAAAATAAAGTGTCTTTTTGTTAATTGTTCACCAGCTTCTAAAATACTCTCTCAAAGAACACACCACAAAGCTAGCAACTTGTGTGTGTTCTAGCATTTCTTCCTAAGTGGTTTCAGGCTTTCTTCTTCATTTGGATATCATTAGAGACATCTTTCTTATGTCATTGTGGTTTACAGCAACCCAAAGAGCTGAAGACAACGAATAATGAAGGAGATTGTAAGGTACACATCTTATATTGATGTTTTGTTTTACTACATCTAATGGCACATGTTTGATTCTGTATTTTCTAGGTTTCATTTTATTTTCCACTACATATTATGATATTTAATGCATGTGATGCATGATTAAAACCCAACAGTGGTATTAGATCCATCTTGTGCCTATTAGTTGTACTTTCTATTATTTGTGCATTAGGATTGCATGGCTGTGACAACTGTATTCCTAGAAAATTCGAAATTAAATTATGAAAAATTGTTTTCACAATTTTTTTCACTAGTCTACTTATTAGATGTTAGTATATGGTTTTCCTTATTAAAAATTGATTTTAATGTGATTGAATTATTTACTGTCGAATTTTTAACAATATGCTAAAAAAATTGTTTTATTCTGAACATATGTTGTTGGTTGGCTAAACTAATGAGGTTTAACATGTTTTTCATGGAATTTGATTCTAAAAATTTTATTTAAACATATTTAGAATGTTTTTAATCCTATGTAATCTTTTAGAATTAATCAAAAATTTTATTTAATGTTTCAAACAGTAAACACATTTGGTCAGTTTTATTGAAATTGATGGAACTGTTTTGTTTGATAATTTTGTGTGTGTATGTTTCGGTTCCAGAACCTTGAAAATATTTTTATGTAATAAAAATGGGTTATTTTGCTGAGTGAAGCATTCCAAAATGATTTTGCCAAATTTGACATCTAAGATTTCCAGAAAAAAAAAGTAGATGCCAAATTTGTCATTTTTAACATCTCAATGGTGTTTTGGTTATCTTGATAATTTTTGGGTGATTCCAAAATTATTTTTATAAACTTGAAATGACCAGGAGATGCATGGAATGATTATTTGATGTTATGAAAATTTTGGGAAATTTTGGAAATTAATTTAAGTAGAGCATTATTTTTTATTAAGACTAGAAATTAGCATGTAACAAAATTAAAATGTTTAATTTCGACATAAAATAATCAATTTTAAGGTGAATTAATTTTGAATCAATTTCTGGAACAAAGAGTCTATTATAATTCGATTAATTTTGATGTGTTTAATTTTATGCATTAGAGGATGTGTGTTAGGAGTATGAGTGGGCTACATGATGGATGATTATGGAATTAAGCTCACTTATGGAAGCTAATAAGTTAACTGGACCTACTTCCTAGACTAAGTTAGAAACCTGGGAATAGTTCCCAATTCGAACAAACTAGGCTACATCTTAAAAGAACCACTTCCTGATCCCCTTGTTGCAGATGCTTCTAATAGTGATCAGAAGGCATACAAAAAGCATCTGGATGATAGTGAGATGGATAGCTGCATAATACTGGCCACAATGTCACCTAAATTGCAAAAACAGTATGAGCCCATGGATGCTCATACCATAGTCTATCATTTTAAGGAGTTGTTTGATGAGCAAGCTAAGTCCGAAAGGTTTAAGATCTCAAGGTTGCTCTTCCACTCTAAGATGGCTTAGGGGATATCTCCAGTGCAATATACACTGAAAATGAATGGCTATATTGAGAGGTTGGCCTCCTTGGGTTTCCTGATGGATCATGAATTAAGTATAGACTTAATTCTGACTAGTTTGACTGATAGTTATTCACATTTTATGCTTAACTATAGGATGCACAAGATATCCAACACAATTCTTGAATTAATTAAATTACTCAAAACAGTTGAGACATCTTTCAAAAAGGATAGTAAGGTTGTGATGCTGGTGGACTGTTCTGGTTCAAGGAGGAAGAACTAAAAGAAGAAGAAGTCCACAAGGCCTAAGGGAGGTGTCGTCAAGAAGAATGCTAAGGAGACTGCCCCTAAGGGAACATGCTTCTACTGTGGCAAGGATAGCCATTGGAAACTGTAAGGCCTATCTAAAGTCACTAAAGTAGAAGAAGACATCAGATGCCCCATCTACTTTATGTATTTTTTATTAATATTAATAACGTTTCTAATAATAACATATGGGTATTGGATACCAGTTGTGGCTCACACATATCTACTAATATGCAGGGCCTTAGGAACAGTAAATTACTCAACAACGGAGAGTCGGACCTGCACGTGGGCAATGGAGCAAAAGTTACTGCATTAGCTATAGAAACTTATGTATTGACACTTCCTAGTGGTCTTGTAATAAATTGGATGATTATTTTATGTACCTGTATTAACAAAAAATATTATTTCAGTTTCTAGTTTTAATAAACCTGGTTTCCATGTAAATTTTAGTAACAATGGTTATTCTATTAGTTTGAATGGAATGCTTTATCTTATAGGTACATTATGCAATGGAATGTACATATTAGATATGTCCAATCTAGTTTTAAATATCAATGACAATAAAAGAAAAAAATGAGATAAAGTAAAATCATCCTACTTATGGAATTGCCACCTTGGCCATATAAGTTAGAGATGCATGACTAAATAACACAAGTGTGGTAGTTCAGGGTCATTTGATTTTGAATCATGTGACACATGTGAATTTTGCTTATTTGGTAAGATGATAAAGTTACCCTTTAAGGGAAAGGGTGAACAAACTACTGGGCTTTTAGACTTAATACATTCTGATGTATGTGGTACAATGTTCATACATGCCAAAGGTGGTTTCATATACTTCATCACCTTTTTCAATGATTATTCACAATATGGGTATGTATATATTATGAGATACAAATCTGGGGCCTTTGAAAATTTTAAAGAATTTAGAAATGAAGTACAGAAACTGTTGGGCAGAAGTATTAAAACACTTCGATCAGATAAAGGTGGTGAATACTTAAGTCAAGAGTTTATAAATTATCTCAATGATAATGGGGTAGTATCCCATTAGACTTCACCATACACGTCACAACACAATGGTGTGGCAAGAAGGAGAAATTGAACCTTGTTGAACATGGTGAAGTAAATGATATTTTGGCAGATCTGCACTCGGGATTATTGTTTAAGTGTTAAACAGAGTCCCTTCAAAGTTGGTTGATGTTACTCCATACAAGATGTGGACTAATAAGAAACCTTATCTTTCTTATATGAAAGTTTGGGGTTGTTTGACTTATATGAAGCAGATTCAGTCAAATAAGCTAGAAGCTAAATCTAACAAGTTTCTGTTTATAGGTATCTTAAAGAAATAATAAGATATTAGTTCTATAATATCTTGGACCAAAATGTGTTTATTGCAAAGCATGTTGTCTTTTTAGAGAAAAAGCTTCTTCTAAAAGAAGACAATGGGAGCAAAATTGAACTTGTGGAAGTTCAAGATGCTCAAATAGATGCAGATCAACTACCTGAACCTGAGACTATTGTCCATAATGATGAAACAATAGTTCAACCTTCTGACGCCCAAGAAGTTCATAGGTCAACTAGGATATGTCATGCTCAAGAGAGATATGGATTTCTCACAAGTAAGTATAACGACGTATTGCTCATAGAAGACGATGAGCTTACTACCTATGAAGAAGTTTTGAAGAGTTTAGAATTCAACAAATGGCTTCAAGCCATGAAATCCGAAATGGATTCCATTTATGAAAACCAAGTATAGACTTTGGTAGACCCACTGGAAGGGATAAAACCCATAGGGTGCAAATGGGTTTTCAAAAAGAAAACTAACATGGAGGGTAATGTATTTACCTGTAAAGCTAGGCTTGTAACTAAAGGTTATCGTCAAAGACAAGGAGTTAACTATGACAAAACATTTAACCTGATAGCCATGGTTAAATCCATTAGGACACTCCTGGCCATTGCTGCTCATTATGATTATGTGATATGGAAAATGGATGTGAAAATAACTTTCCTTAATGGAAACCTAACCGAGGATGTGTACATGACACAACCCAATGGTTTCATATCCAAAGATGGAGAAAAGGTGTGCAAGCTTTAAAAATCTATTTATGGATTGAAGCAAGTGTCCAGGAGTTGGAGTATCTAATTTGATGAGACAATTAAAGAGTTCGATTTTTGACAAAATCTAGATGAACCTTATATGCATAAGAAGGTTAGAGGGAGTGTAATTGTATTCTTTGTGTTGTATATAGATGACATACTACTAATAGGAAACGATGTCTCAGCTTTATAATCAGTCAAGATTTGGTTGTCTAAGAATTTTCTCTATAAAAGACCTTGGAGAATGATTGAACCAAAGTTTATCATATAAATTGGCTACATTTTCATAGCTTTTAATGTACTTTTTGACTCTTAATTCGTGATTTTGTGCTT
>JAOQMR010000009.1:3004770-3020454 GCA_027563865.1 Erythroxylum pelleterianum | reverse complement strand
CGGCGTTTGTGAATGTTGCGGTTCTTGGTGATGCTGTTGGTGTCATGTTTGTCAGGGACTAGTTCTCTTTTCTATTTTTCTTTTTCTTTCCTTTGCACCAAAAAAAATAATGATTATAATCAAGAGTTACAACAATTAAAAAATCAATTAACTCACCATAAGCAAATTATTCATCATTAATATGACTGAGTCCGAACAAATAACCAATAATACAGGAAATATATTAGATGTTGATAATTTAGAATTAACTGAAGCCTCTAGAATCTTTCATGTCAACATATTAGTATCAAATGAAAAGAAAAAACAAATCGCAAAAACTCAATTAAACCTTAAATCGGGCCAAGACATAAATACTTCACTAATGAAAAATCTTATCGATAGAAAAATATTATTTATTATGGAAAATTAGTACATGAAATTCTTATTAACATTAATCAATGTAATGGGCATATTCGAATAAACTTAATTGATCAAGAACAAATTTATAAACAATTACAAAAATTCCTGAAAACAAAAGACATAAAATAGGTTATATACATTTATCTACAATATAAATACTATTAAATCTACATGTCAAGAAGGTATCGAATCACTTATAAGAATGGCAATAATAGACGAAAGAATGACATATTTAAATGATCAAATAATTGGAATAATGAATGGAAATCTAGCTTATGGAAATATAAAATTTAATATGAGATTAAAATTACTAATACCTCTAAAATCACACAACTTAGATGAAACAATTACCATTACATATAAATTTTATCGAGAACAATTAAAGACTATAGGACAATACCCTTTTTCTATTACATAATAAATTAGTTATGCTTTAACAAATTAACATCATAGTATTGAATTTAAAGATAATGACAAAACATACATGGATCAATTGTTTAATGATGTTGCAAAAGTATGAACTAATTTAAGAACTACATTAAAAGAAATTCCAGATATTAAATATTCCATAAATTTAAAGCATCCTATAAATCCAAGACTATCATTATCCGAAGATCGAACTTTAAAACATTCTTTTTATTCTCAATCATTAAGATTAGAAAGACCTATTAGATTTACAAAACCTAGAGCAATAGAAGAATTTATTCGAATTACTGACCCTAAAAAAGCCATTGACAAAGAAGATCTTAAATCTGTAAATAATGAATTAACAACTATAAAACATCAAATTACATCCTTAACTGAACATGTTAAAAAATACTTTATGAGTATTACTAAACAATTATCTAAATTAACAAATAAACAAATAAATCTCGAAAATCAGTTAAAAGAGATAAATACATAAAATTTTCTTTTAATTCAAAATTATAAATTACTTGACCAAAAATGTGAACAACTTTTACAAGGATTAAATAATATAAACAAAAGACTTGATATGACACAAGAATTAATGCATATAATTACATAGTTGGAAACTAGAAGAGAAAAAGAAAGAGAAAAAGAAAAAGAAGCAGATAGCAAAGTGGTATCAAGCCATTTCAATTGGTTAATTAATCAAACCATGGAAGATATAGAAAAAGATATTAAAATTCAAATAGAAGAAATTACACAATTAGTAAATAAGCTAACTTTAGAAAGTCACTCTTTCAAAAATGAATTCATCAAACCAATTATAGATCAAGATGAGATTATTTATGGATATGAATCAAATCAAGAAATTTTCATGGATCAACATAAGAATGACGATCAACCTAGCACCAGTCAAGATCAACCTAAAACTAGTCAAAGAGGAGAAGAAGAAAAAGTAGCAAATAGCAAAGTGCTAGACATAAGTAATTTGGTTCCGCCCTACCTTCAACTCAAGTTTTGGGTAGATTAGTGGTATCAGATCTCAGGTATGGGCCTGAAGCTTGCCCCACATCATGAGTTCGACTCTCCATAATTGTGGGAGTGCTTATGGTTACTCTGCAAAGATATAGAGGACGCCGCTAACAAGCGGATGCATGGTGGACGTAAGTAATTTGGTTCTGCCCTACCTTCAACTCGAGTTTTGGGTAGATTAGAACCTTGTTATTGTTGTTTTTGTGACTCCTTGTTTCCCCTTCTTCCATTGTCCTGATCCTCGTTGCATTTCCCCTTCTTCCATTATCCTAATCCTCGTTGCATTGTGACTTCCTACCATCTATCATTCAGTGGTACCATTATTGTTAATATTCACCTTGCATCATACTGATATCACAAGCATTTACAGTTTTCACTATTGAAAGTTCAATGTCGTTCACTTAGATGTTTGATTTGTGTTCATTGTCAAAACCTTCCTTGAATATTTTGCTAATGCCGCTACTTGGAACTGCTCTGTATGTAATTATATCATGACTTCTTATTTTCTAAAAAAATTCATGTATGGATTATCTGGAATAGATTTAGGTTCTATAGAGTTTTTAAATGAGATAGGTACTGATCGAGTTATTTTCGATGTGTGTAAGTTTTAATTAATTAATCTTGATAATTTGTAAGTGTACGCTTCGTTTGCGTAGTACCTAAGGTGTCGACCCCACGAGGAAGGATAATCTAATCTTAAAATCTAAGGCTAGAAATTTGCAAATTTAAAATGTAATGGACCTAAAATGAGAATTCAATTCAATCAAGCAAATCTATTCAAAAATCAATTACGAAAATATTAATAATTTAGTAGTTGCAACACACACTCAAGAATCAACCTAAGAGAATTACTAATTAAGAGAAAGAGAGTTTTACCTATCCTTAACGTTAACCTAATTGATTATGAATTATCGGATTAATGGTTCTAGATGATCGTAGGATTGATTACTCTCTCTCAAGTTATAACCATTAACCCTAAATTATAAACTATAATCAGATTATGGAAATTGCAGTTTCTTAATTAACAACCTATCCAAAACCTTAATTAGATATGAAGTTATGTAATAAATATATCAAAAACTTATGCAAGATCTCTCTTCGTACAATTTACTGATTTGATTTAATTATTGGTCTATTAAATCATTTAACTATCGTTAGCTCAATTTAATGATTTTTTATTCTATTCTCCCTCTCCATTTATTACCAAGTTATGGATGTCTAGAATTAAATCACAATAAATTCAAATAATATATAAATAATCAGGTTTCCTTAAATCAAAGGTAAAATCCCGAAGGTGAGTTTAAAATATCATCAACATCCAAAAATCCTATCATCAACTGTTATTCCAATTCTATAGAATAATAAAACTGAAAATAGTAGGAAATATGAATTGAACGGACGCGTGAGGCAGTAACTTTGGGAAACTCCTGATCCGAGAAATAAATCAAGTCGACTTTTTCTCCTCTTCTCTCTTCCTTCTTCTCTTTCTCTATCTTCCGATAATTCTCTCTAGGGTTTCTCTAACAGTGACTTATGCAAAAGCTCCCCTTCTTTTTTGTCTTATTCTTTAAATACTTTTTGCATTTTGAGCAGCCCTAGGGTTTTTCTAGGGTCCAAAAGGTTTTAAAAATTCCTCAAAATTTGACATTTTTTAGTATTTGCGCATTTGCTCGACACAGGCCACGATCTTGAGCCACATCCGAGCCTTCTATCACGATCATGGCAAGCAAGCTACGATTGTGGGCCATGTCTTGAGCTTCTGTCACGAATGTGGCATATGGGCCATGATCGTGGGCCAACTTTAGTTCTTCTGTCATGATCTTGGCCTATTGTGCCATGATCGTGGGTCGTTGTTTCGGCTTGAATGTCTTCGAAATTTCTCTGTTCTTTGATGTTGACCATGAAACATTAACAAACACATGAAGGTACCTTAAAAATATAATATTTAAGCTCAAAGACTTATACTAACCTATAAAAACACTTAAACACGGATAATTAACAAACTAACACAATTATAACCTAAACACATACTAAACGATTAAATTAACAATTAAATACATATCAAACTAAGCCCAAAAAATAGGATGCAATTCACACTTGTCAACATCCCCACACTTAAACATTTTCTTGTCCTCAAGCAAACAAAACAATAAACACACAAAATCACACAACACACAATGCAGTAATGAGACAATGACTTCAACCTCATCAAATAAATTTAATTTTAAATACAATCATTCAAGCTATATCAAGTCATTAACAAGTAAAATCCGCATTTAAGGACGTTGAACTAAATATACATATTAATCCAGATCTAGGGGTTAAACTTTTTACCCATTTCAATTGCACAAACACATTAATAATTCTTTGGTCATTTAAACTCTGTAACTACTCCTAAATACGTTTTCATGAAAAGTCAAGTTATTACAAGTTTGGTAGGTTATTATTACTATTATTATTATTTATTTACTTTTTGTGAACATGGACTTAGTCTTTCTACATAGAGACAAACATTGGTGATGAATGTCAACCTGATTACTAAACTAAGTCATTTCTTTATTAAGTTGTTTGGTTGAAACGTCATTATAGGTTTTTGACATGAAGGCACACATTTGTGATGCTTGTCGATCAAGTTACTCAACTATATTATGTTCTCAACTAACTACTAGCTCTATTCATAACCTGAATGTCAGCAAAATAGTTATTTACATAAAATTAACCAACACTTTTTTTATTACCTACCTTGTTGCTTAAGCTACTCATTTTCATGAAAAAATACTAACATAGCTACTTAAGTCAAAAGACCTAAAATTATTAATGAATGTGACAATTTAGAGGGTGACAACTCAAACTAAATCCTAATTAACTTGCATATTTAGGTAAAGAACCCAATTCATTAATTTTGCGAGCTAATGACTCTTTATAACCTAGTAGTCTATGTTCAAAATTAAATCAATTTCAATCCATCTAAGCTATTGACACATTCACAAAATTCACAATATGTAACCTAACAACCTATCATACAATATGCACAATTCAAACTTAAAAGAAAAACACATAACCCTCTCTACACATGAATAACACATTGTTCTCAATATAAAAAGAGGACTAACAAACACACATGGAAAGAAGAGACATAAAATAAGGTAAAACAAAGCTTAAATAAAGACTAAAGTTAAAAAGAAAAGGGTTAGAACAAAGCCTCAAGATGATGGAGGTAGGGATGGTGTTAGAGGTGGCAGTTGGACACCTTGAGCCTCAAAGTAAAGATAGATATGACATATATATCGGCTCTGACATTGTTGTGTTCAGGCCATCTCCTTCATTCTTCTAGAGTTCTCCACAAGTGTGTCTACAATTAGCTTGGTGTTTGCGGAGATAGTATCAAACACTTTCTTCCAGCCCAATTCTTCCATTTCTTCTTCCCCCTCAGTCTCTTCACTGGTCGAATCCTCTTCTTGCTGTTGCTAAGCACTTGAACTCGATTGATTGGTCATGATCTTGATGTGTGTCTTGGCACTAATATCTCGAAGTTACATATTGTGGGACTTCAAGATTTCAGCTCACCACAAATGATGATGGTTTATGAATTCAGGATGGTAAATTGATTCCGTTGCACTCAACTCTGAAGTAATCAGCTATGGCTAAAACTAAGTAACTCATTCCTAAGTTATTGCTCCTTTTATGTTGAGTAACAATAATTGCGTTGATGATGTGGGTGGTTGTACAAACTGGGATGTTATGGTCCATGCACCACAACATGAAAAGTTCCTTCGTTTAACACTTGTTGGTTTTTGTTTTGTCAAAAATAGTTTCACATATGAATTTGTGCAATAAAAAGTATTCGTGGCTCCTGATGATGTTGTTGTATGTGTTCTTAGTGTCAAAAAGCTTTAATCCAGTTAGTTCAGCCTAGTAGGGGGTGAGATGGAAATCATCGTGTTGATCCACAATGGGTGATTCGGGGAAACCACAAATTTCATACGAAGTCTCATAGTTAAGCTCATAAGTTTGTCCCCCCAACCTAAACTGTAATTCCCTAGGTTTATTGGATTAATACCGAAGGGATGTAAAGAATTCTAAGGTAAGTTCTTCGTAAACTAGGTATTTAAATTGAATAAACTATCCCATTGAATTCTCTCTGCTAAATTTTTGACCTTGTTTTGCAATTCTAATCTATCTAAAGTCTCATAATGAAAATACTTTGGAACTATAATTTTGCTTATTGCGAAAAGAATGAAAGCGGGTACCTTCTTCTTCTGAGAAGATTAGAAAAGGTGCTTCATAATCAGTTACCTTATTCCTTCTCCCTCGTTATGAGACTTGGTTTCATCCCGATGATTAATCGCTCTTTATTTACTGCTTAATGCGTGACATATTGGCTTGCAAGTAGGTAGAAGTTGAAAGAGACTAGAAGTTAGGAATTTAGCTAGAGAGAAGTGAGAGTGTTGGAAGTTCTAAACTTGGAGAAATAAAGTTAAAATGAAAGTGAGTGAAAAAGTAAAGTAAGAAATGAATATATAGTGAATGAAAGGTAAAATGGTAAAAAATTAAACTAAAATTCACGTTTTCCAAGATTACCCTGCCGCGGGCTACGATCCACCAATTTTTGATTTTTTGATTTTTTTTTTCTTCCTTTGTTCTTTCACACTTTCCCGAAATCACTTCTTAACTCTTTATGGCTCTTTCACCTCTCTTTTGCATACTTCCTCAGTCATCAAATTCATGTTGAAGTCCTCTACCTCTCGATTTTATTAGAATGAAACAACCTTACTACGGAATTCAATCTATCCAAAAAAAATCAAAGGAAATAAAATCAAGTTAACAATCCATACGTTGCCTCCCATGCAGCACTTCTTTTAACGCCAGTAGCTCGACGCTCTTCTTGTACTCAAGGTGGTTGGAATGAATCGTGCAATGGTAACGCAATCATCAATCTTATAATTTGCACATGAGCTACCATGCCTTAGATACCACTCTCCCTCTGATTCTCCTTCCTTCGGCTTCTTCTTCTCGATCGTTTGTTTCTAAATGCATTCCCAGGATCCTCAATATCTTTTCATTGTCCTCGAGGTTTGGTTTCCTTGATATTAGTTGGAGGTAAGGGAGAACTATTTTCTTTCTTCTACACTTTGAAGGTTATTTGATGCTTTTCTGACCCTTCGAGTTAGTTCACCCCCATCAACATCAATTATGGAGCGAGCAGTAGCCAATAACGGCTGTCCAAGAACGTTAGAGGTTTTCACATCTTCTCCAATATCCAATAAATAGACGTCTGTAGGGAAGGTAAATATATTGATCTGCACTTAGACATCCTTAATAATCCTTTTTTATCAACGAATTGTTCTGTTTGTTGTCTTCACTAGCATCTTTGTGGGTTCTAACTCTCCTAACCATAATTTTTGACTAAAGGTATAGGGCATCATATTAATACTCACTCCCAAATCCGTGAATGCCCTGTCTATTTTGACTCCATTGATACTGCAAGGAATGTAAAAATCCCCTAGGTCCTCTTTCTTCTGTGCTATGTTAGGGTTTTCTTCCACTATGTGCTTCATAACCTTCTTCTTGTTTGATTCCTTTAGTGTGGGTTTCATTTGTAGATGTTTCGTTATATCTTCAACCTTTTTTAATTCAATCTAGTTAGAATTCCTCGTCGCCCTACTTGAAATTGACTTCCGCAGAGCCAAAATAATTTAGGTCGAGGTTCCTCGATTGGCTCAATTACGAGCTCACTTGAAAGTAATTCCATAATTATTTTTCATTCTCCCTTAACTCTGTCTTCATTTGCATGTTCAAGTTTCTTTTTCTAGGATTGAGTAATGGCCATGATTCGTTCCTTTGGGTTAGACTCGGTATTGCTTGGAAGGGTTCCTACATTATGAGTAGAAATTGCCTCCACTAGTTGACTTACTTGGATCTCTAGATTGTATATTGAAGAGGCATGGTTCTTAGTGACTTGCTCGAATTTGCTTTCAAGCCTCATATGTGCATCCTTCATGCCTCCAATGTTATCTAAAATCTTATTCAACTTAGATTCCATTGAGCTTGGTTTATCTTGTTGGAAGCCTATTTTTTTTTTAGGTCTGAACTATTCTCCAGCATTTTTTGTCCATGAGAGGTTAATTTTTCCACCTGGGGTTAAATATGTTGGAGCAGGGATTGTTTCCCCCTCCTTGTCCATATTTAGCTCCCATATAATTCACTTGCTTTTGATCGCTTTCCTTCATCAAGAAACAGTCCCCGGTATTATAGTCCATTTGTCCACAAAGTTCACACTTAAGTTGCATAGCTTTAGCCGAAGTTTAGGATGAAGCCTTTAAGTTGTCGAGCTATCGAGTTAAGTTGCTAATTTTAGCTTTCATATTCGTCATTTGATTGACAACCACAATTCCTTTTTGTTCTCAGAAAGTAGTGACTTATCTACTCCGCTCGTTCGACCATAGGCAGTTATTACTTGCCTTCTCCTTTATTAGCTCTTTGGCTTCATCTACTGTCTTTCTCATCAGTGATCCTACTGAAGCTGAGTAAATTGTGCCTCTCGTATGTGTGGTTATTCCATTATAGAATATTTGCAATAAGAATTCCTTGGGTAAGTTATGGTGTGGGCATTTCTATTGCAAATCCTTGTATCTTTCTCATGCTTCATAAATTGATTCCCCGTCACTTTGCTAGAAGTTGGTAATTTCCTTGATAATCTTTGTGGTCTTAGTAAGGGGAAAATACTTGGCTAAAAAGGCACGAACTAGTTGATCCCAAGTTATGACATTAGCTGGGTTGAGGGAATGATACCAAGCCTTTGCTCTATCTTTAAGGGTAAAAGGAAAGAGCCTAATTCTGACTGCATCTTCCGACATCTGATGGTATTAAAAGGTATCACAGATTTCAACGAAGTTCACTATATGTGCGTTAAAATCTTCATTTGTTAGTCTATAGAACTGCATGTTCTGTTGAAGCATGTTTAGGAAGGCTAGTTTGATCTCAAAAGATGCTACTTGTACGGGTGGTCTAGCTACTCCTTGGTTTTGTCACATTGAACCCTAGTCTTATGAAGTCCATAAGGGTCTATTGTTGACATCCTTGGTATGCTCCATGGTCCAAATGTTGTTGAAATTCCTCAACCATTGTTGCATTTGCAATTTCTTCTTCTTCTTTACACCGAGTTTTTCTAATTAATCGTTCTAATCGAGTTATGTCTAACTCTAAAGTTTTCACTACACAACTCGATCTTCTCATGACTCTTGTGTTCATACAAGAGCACGATTTTAGAAATAAGAGGAAAGAAAGAATAGAAAACAAAAACTAACTAAACGCCTTAAATTAAAGAATTAAACTAATCATCTCCTCGACAACCGTGTAAAAATTTGGTCGGGTTTTTTTATATGTGTAAGTTTTAATTAATTAACTCGATAATCTAAAAGTGCACGATTCATTCGTGTAGTTCCTAAGGTGTCGATTCTATGAGGAAGAATAATCTAATCCTAAAATCTAAGGCTCGAACAATTCACAACATTCAAAATATAACAGAACTAAAATAAGAATTCAATTCAATCAAGCAAATATATTCAAAAATCAATCACGAAAATATTAATAATTTAGTCGTTACAACACACACTTAAGAATCAACCTAAAAGAATTACCAATTAAGAGAAAGGAAAATTTTCCTATCATTAACGCTAACCTAATAGATTATGAATTACTAGATTATTGGTTCTATATGACCCTTTATTACTCTCTCTCGAGTTATAACCATTAACCTTTAATTATAAACCCTAATCAGATTATGAAACCCTAATTAGATCTAAAGTTGTCTAATAAACATATCAGAAACCTATGCAAGATCTCTCTTCACGCAATTTATCGATTTAATTTAATTATTGTTCTATTTTTCTTATGAAAGTAGTCAATCTCATTGAGTAAAGTATAGAGATATTTAAAGAAATTTGTAGGTGATCATTAGAGAAAAATTTCACTGAATTGACCCATTTTAGAATTTCATTTGGGTTATTAGTTGTGTGTTTATGGAAATTCTCATTATGATGATTATATGAGTGATCCTTTGATATGAAATCACCAAAGTATCTCATATAGATATTGTTATGTTTTGATACTGCTTATGACATATTTTAGTCAATAGTAGCTTAATCGGTAGCCATTGGATATAAAAGGAACCATTTGGAAATAGTTAACGGATCAATATTTGATTCATTAGCCTAAAGTTTCTAAGGAAAATGTTCTAATATTCTCGATTAGTATTTATTTGGAAAATCCTTGGCTAAAGTTGAATGACATTTTGAATATATTTTTCAAATTTATTTAATATAATCAATTACTAATGATAGAGAACTAATCTAATTTGACTCAAATAGAATATAAATTAATTATATGTCTAATTAGAACATTGTATGATGAAAGGATTGAATTATATGAAAAATCATGCACAAAAGGTTAGTTAAAATAATTTTGAAATTCATAAATATTTGGGTTACCATTATATATTTCTAAACGTCAAATTTAATCTATCGATATAAATTATTTAATTAGATAACAAAAGTTAAATTAAAGGAGTTTAATTTATCTAATCCTAAATACAATTTAAGGTTATAATTTATATCCATTGCCAATAGATATGGGATTTTAATAGGTTACAAACACAAAATGGACTGAAGAGAAAAAAATTCTAATTAAGTTGGACATGATCGTAAAGTTTAAGAAAAATTAAAATTAAATATGAGATATTAAATAAGTAAGGATCAATATGAGATATTTGATCTTACTTTGATATAAATACTATTTAATTTGAATTAATTAAAATTCTAATTAATGATTAATTGAAATTAGAATTTTGTTTCAATTAAATTATTAAAATATCTCAAACATATTATAAATAGACTTAGGTTCTAAGGGATCTAGCCCTTCTTGCTTAACCCTCACTATAATAGTTGTAGAGTTCTCTTAACTCATTATATAAATTTCGTTAGAGGTCAGACACATGTGAGACTATAGTGATTGAGATTAACCAATTTTAGAAACGGTTAGAAGAAGCAACAAGAAAAAGATTAAGCTTCAAAATAACTTACACATTATAATTCATGGTTTATTACATTTTATATGTTAATCATGTTATAGAATTTTAAGTGATCTCGACTTTTAAGATATCAAAACAATATTGCTTTCATTTTAATGACATAGGATCATATCTCATCCCAATTTCCCAATATTGTAAGTACCATTTATGCCATATCTGGAAAGCAACTTGATCAAATCTTGTTACTACACTTACCCAGCAGCTAGCTTAAGATTTCTCAATTCTTCTTATGTCTTCTCTTTTGGCAATGATTGATATTTTTTCCTTTCTATATCCTTAGCACATGTTGGTGGAAAATTAATGGAAATATACACCAATTCCAAATAGCAAAGTTAACATATAAATATTATATGTCTACGAAGTCCTAACAAGAAAAGCTACTACTTTTCTCTATCAATTATTGATACATCATATGGGATAAATAGCAATTAAAATTATAAAACCTTAAGATGCCTAATTAGAACAAATTAATAATAATCATTAATAATAAGTGGATCCATCATTTTAAAATGGTGGAGGTAAATATATTGTTTAGTGGTTCGTAATTATTTTTATATGCTCTAATAAAATTTTTCTTTATTTTAATCTTATAATGTATATGATAGATGGAACCATCAATTGGATAAACAACCTGATTTTAGCTTCTATCACTACAACAAATAGGAGTTTTGGCTACATTTTTTTTTTGCTATGATTTGAAATTCATAGCTAAAAATTACTCTATAGCTACAAAATTTTGTAGCCTATTAAAATAATACCTCCATCTTAAAATATTTCTTGGGTATTTTAAACTATTAGCTATGTTCAGGATAGGCTACATTTTATATTCACAACTAAAAAGATTTTATGACGTTTTTTAACTTGAACTTAGTTTTGTAGCAAAATGTTTTTAGCTATGAAATGGTTTTCGTAGCCAAAAACATTTGATGAAGTTTTTTTAATATGAACTTAGTTTTATAGCAAAAGATTTATAGTTATGAAAAATAAGATTTGGAGACATTTTTTAACTATAAACTTATTTTTATACCAAAATGTTTTTGATACAAAATATTTTTTATATCTAAAACATACAGGTATCATAATTATCGACTAATGACATAAATTTCATAGTTAAAATTTTTTTCAGCCAAATATTTGTTAGAGAAAAAAGAAGAATAAAATCAACAAAAAATGACATAATTTTGTCCACTAAAATGACTTCGATTTCTTCATTTTGATAACCTATAGACACTTCTTCCCTCTATTTTTTTCTTCATTTGTCTTTGTCTTCCAGCTGCTTTATTGTCCTCATCTTTCTTCTCTCTAGTGTGTTTCTCCGAATGACTTCAATCTCTTTGTCTATCTTCGTTTTTTCTTCTTGTTAGTGTTCTTTTGTTTTTTCCAACAATTGGCAACGTCTATTTTTATGTATGATACGTAAAACTCTTTTTTCCAAGCTTATGGTCATTGTTTGATGAAATCTGAACTAATCAATTACTGAAAGCTAAGTTACATCATTCACTTAAAGTAATGAAATTTGACTTCTTATTATGTGTTATTCTTTGTTCTTTTTCTAATAACAAGACAACCGATTGTTGTTATATGGTGCTAAGTAAATAGTGTTGTGTATGCAATAATCTTAAGTAAATCAATTTGTATGTCCATGAGATAGATCTTAATAATGGATTTAAGTTAACTATTATTAATATGACTTATGAAAAGAAGAAAGAATATGTAGACACTCCATAAGTTGAATCGGATCAAGCTTCGTTGACTTGTGATAAAAGTAAAGAATGAGTAAACTTGGTACTTTGTTTCACTAAATTTATTTAGATTCCCAAGTATTCTAATTAATGAATGCAGCTAATTAAATCATCTATTAGTATTAGAGATTAATGTACTAATTACAAGTTCATAATCTTAGTTACTGTAAATACACGTCTACTTGGCCAATGAATGTTATTTAAACTACTTACAATCAATTGTGGGTATAAATTTTCAAAAACTTACATATCAATTATTCTTTGCCCCGGACTTTATCTTTGTATATGAAGCTAAGTCGTATCTCTATAAAGGTATCCTTTGGCATTGTACCTTTAACTCCTAATTTTGATGGATGGATAACAAAGTTGTTTTACTCTTTAAGTATGTGCTCAACTTATACATGCATCTCTTTCATTAACGTTTAACATCGAGAAAAGTACTTTCACATTGTTTCTTCATTAGCAGAATATAAATTGTTTAACTGATTTACTATAAGTTATGAAGTTAAACCTAATTCTTATAGTTAAGATTTATAGATGTTTTCACTAAGCTTTACTAACTTGAGCTTTTGGCTTATGTAAGATTATTATAGTGGAAGAACTTTCCATCTAGGTAAACTTATCAATGACTGATACAATTTAGATGATAAAGATCAAAAAATGTATTTATTGTGCCCTTTTCACTCAAAATCTTTCTTGAGTAACAAGGCTTATAGACTATCTTGTAGACTTATATACAAAGGTCTTAGCAGAACATCTATCTACTAATTTAAGTAAGATCTTGTATCCTAATATCCTATTTAGAATTCTACTTAGTGTGTAATACTCTTCCTTTAATTTCTAGTAGTAGACTAATGGAATGCATGGCACTGAAATAACATATTTTTAACTTCCCTTTTCATTCTCTTGTTATCTTTTCTTCCTCTGTTATGATGGATTACAAGCCTAAAGTTAACATCCCCTTTGGAATTTTGAATATATTTCTCTAAGGGAGTTTTATATAGAACAGGATATAGATGATTTCTTTCACATGTCGAGCCAATCCAATCGCTTCTTGTAACCAACGTCCAACGAATTTAAATATGTTTGCCTTGTATTACAACTAACATAAGATGTTGGTTACTTATTTTACCATATCAGAGTCTTAATGAAAGTAGGAAACTTCACATGTTTTTATAGGAAGGTTGATTTGATTGCTTATTATTTTCTATAGTACTTTCTAAGAAACATAAGATAAGATTAGGTCCTAAAATCTAATGTTTGATTCTTTGATTCCTCTAACCCTATGAAAAACAAATAAAATCTACCAATTGATCTGCATCATACTCACAAAAGCTACAAGAAACATATATTTGAAAAAGAAATGAATTCCCATCTAGTATATTTAATATATCCATCTGAGGTTACCATAGCATGAATAGAACCACTTTTTGAGTTCTTTCAAGCTTTACTTTCAAATGATTCACAAGCACAATGATGTTTTATACTGTAAGAAATTATTGCAACTTACTAAGGAACTACGAGTCTTTGTTGTATTTAAATATTTGTTTGACTTGAAAAGATACGAGGTTATTAACTATTAAGTAATTTTGTGCTCCAAAAAAAGATAACATATTTGAAAATTTCTTTTATTTAAGTTTGATGTTAGCATATTAAAGCTTAGATGTTTGCATCTTTTGTTCAATTATTTTGAGTTTCATATTAGTACTTAGTACCTATTCCACACCCATTGTGAGTTTAAAAAAATTTAGGCTATCTATTTAGTCTTTGTTATTTTATAGTTAAACATTTAACTCCATAGGTAGCAAGGTTATAGGTAAGGTTTTTTTAAAGTCTTCATGTGATATAAGATCTTTTAATTGATTCTTTCTTGAGAGTTACTTTATGCTTGTTAAGAATGATGATATTAGTACTCTAATTACAAATGCAGTCAGGTGTACTTGAAGCTCATAATAGCAAAAGCACATATTAAATCGAATCTTACAATTCTTGCTTCTTAATTTAGAGGTATGTTTAAAACTCACTGCTTGAATTCTTATGAAAGTCTGAGTAAAATCTTAGGTATATGGATCATAGATACATGCTTAAGTACTTTAATAACCTCATTGCAAACTAGTTTCAGACCATCAATAAAACTATTTGTAGATAATGGCACTGAGTTTACTAATTATCAAATGATTGAAATTTTTATCAAAAGCTATATGAATGTTATATCTATTTAGTAGTCCTTATATCCCTCAATAGAAAGGAATGGTTAAAAGAAAACATATGCAATATTTAGATGTTGCTAGAGCCTTGAGATTTTACATAATAAAAAACTTGCTTTATATTAGAAATAAGTTTAAAACTTCTTCATTTCAAAATTTAAGTAACGTAACACAACATATAACATATGCAACCTTCTTTTTTGATATGTATACAATCATAATGACATGTTACGACATAATTGGAAGTGGCTTTCACTTTTTGCTGTATAAAAATGAATGACTTGTGGGTTTTGGAAATGGGTTCATGCATACTATTATAAGCTAGATCATATTTCTTAACCATAAAACCTTATATTGTCATATATCTTATTACAAAGTTTGTTATAATCTACCAAGTAATTGCATTCTTTAGTAGAATTCAAAGTTGGTATGTTAATTTTTATTTACCATTATGTTAGTTACAACATAAATTGCATTTAGTAATTTAGTAACATACTTATAATTGTATAGTTGTATGGGCAAAAGTTAGATAACTCATCGAAAATCGTCCAGACACTTCTTCTATGTATTACAATTTATATTTAACATTTTTTTTCAAATTACAGGATGGATGAAGATACAACTCATGAGTGACTATGTTGTAAATGGTAAAGTTATATCGTATTTGCTTTAATCAGAAACTATATCATTCCTCACAATATATTATGTTGATTTTAACTAATCTTTTTAGGTGATTACATGTTTATAGGCATGGACAACACTAGGTATTCATTTGAGTTATGCTCTAATATTTTTGTAATCAAAGCAT
>JAOQMR010000009.1:2962407-2980712 GCA_027563865.1 Erythroxylum pelleterianum | reverse complement strand
GGAATGGGTGTCTTTGTGGATAAAATTGTGAGGCTGAGTAGTACATGAGTTGATTTGTTGCTCACATGAGTTAATGCCTGTTCCTGCTTCGTTTCCAAGCTTGAATAAGTTTTTCTTCTTGAATACCCTGCATATGACCCACCCATCCTCCTGCACATGTATCGTGTATAAAAGAACTTCGACAATAATTGTTTTTAGGTGAGAATTAATCTACCATCATGCTGTTGCAGAATGATTTAGATGTTGTTATCTGAAACAAACATGATTGTGATATGCATAATGCTCCAAATCTATTTGTCTGATTTCACATCTGATGAAAGGACAGCATTTCACTTCTATTCTTTAAAGATTAGTAGCATCCAAATTTTTTTTCAAGTATTTGGCCTTGGAGTATTTGGGGAATGATTAACATAAACAGCTAGAATAAACTTGAATTTAGTAGATTTCAAGTGGTAATTATTTATACTGATGAATTAAAACAGATCTCGTATTGCTAATTTTGATGTACCTAAAAATAAGATGCACTAATTTACGTAAATTCAAAGGTCAAACTTATATACCCTATCTCAGTAAATGGTGAAAACACTTACACTAGAGCTTCCTTGGTCATCACCATCTTCTAGTCTGTACTCATGCATGATCCAGTCAGATTTCTGGCCATGAGGTGCCCTTCCCCGATAGAAAACAAGCGTTTTCCTCATTCCAATTTTCTTATAGCTGTTCCTAATGCATTTATCCCTACCAGTTGCCTTCCAAAACCCAGCATTTGTAGCTCTATTTGTTCTTGACCCAGTTGGGTACTTCCTGTCCTTGTGACTGAAAAAGTACCATTCGTTTTGTGGGGTTGACCCGATCCTACATCTTTCTACACATCATGAAACACAAATTACTTGACATCGGCCTCGTTATATAAAATTATATCCAAAAGGAAGGAAAAAGTGTGCCCAAGATTGTATATTTGATATTGTTCCAACGTGATGATCTTAAAATGTCTGAATGTTAATGATCATTTTAGTCATTCAATTAACTATATTACCTAAAAGTACTATAATTCAATTAAGTATATAGATAGACTGCGTAGAACTAGGTGTTTATCTTCATAAAATTGGTCAAAACGTAATTAATCCATGCATATTATTAATGCATGCAATTTCTTTTCTTATTTGAGAATTTGGAAACTCGGAACTTTTCTGTTATGCATGACTGCATGCCCTAAATAACCAAATCCTCGTAAGTAAAGAATCCTTGTATACACAATGAAGGCAGCATTCGATTAATTACACCTTAGAATCAAAACCAAAGTAATATACTTTGAAGATTAATTGTTAAAATATATAGATCAACTCCAAAATATAAGGAATTCCATAAATATCATTATGCAACTTTTGAGCTCAGGATTAAACTACTAGACAATTACCTCGCAAATCCCAAGGCTCCAACTTGTTTAAGTCGATCTCTCGAATGACCTCCATGTCAAACTTTTGAAACGAAACCTTCTTCTTCAGGTAATAATGAAGCAATTCTTCGTCGGTAGGGTGAAACCGAAACCCTGGAGGGACACCACCATTTGACGAAGCCATTAGCATGCAGCGTACTCAACTATTACTTGAACGATCGAAAAGGACGAGCTTTTTCCTTCCCTTAACCTTTGATATTACTGTACAGCTTGTTACAAATATGGAAGCGGCAATCATTTGGTACTTGAGATTATGGCAAAGGGTTTTATACACGGTAATGGTTGGCAACGGGTGACAAAGTGTTGAAACGAGAAAGTTGACCACCGGTCACTACGCCCGCGGAAATGGCTAAAGATATCGTAAAAGGCACGCGTATAGAACAAACTATTATTATTATTGTTATAATGAATATAGTTTAGCTTTGAGATGGTTTTCCATCTCCACTTGCTCGATGGAGCGCGTGGACTTGCTAATAAACTCTTAATATTTTTGTATGTTTTGATAACACGTGAAATTAGACGTGAACTCTCGAGATCTTGGATCGTTGGTTCTTCGTAATTCATGCAATTTAAATACTTTTAATATTTATATCATTGTAAGAATATTTGCAAATATTTTCATATCAATAATTTAACATTTTTATCATATTTTGTTTTCCTTTTTCAATCATTATATATATAAGCTTTGTACACTTGAAAATTCTGTTGAAAAATCAGGACGAGATCTGCTCCTGAACTTAGCACAATAAATATGAAACTTTTTGTATTTTGAACTCTTGAAAACAAAAATCACTTTAATTTTATAAAACGATTAACATATAAATCATAATAAGCATTAATCTTAGTTCGTACTTTATCTTGAAGCTTGATAATTTTCTTATCGTATCTTATGAACCGTTTCTGAAACCAATCCATCTCAACTACCGTAATCACACTTCACCAAACAGGTTGAGAGAACTCTTAACTGTTGTAGAGAGAGATAAACAAGGAGTGCTAGCTCCATTAGAACTTAAGTCTATTTGTAATAAGTTTTGGACATTTTACTAATTTAATTGAAATTAAGTTCTAATTTCAATTAAACTTTAATTAAAATTATAAATAATTCTAATTATATACTAACTATGCTCAATTAAGATTCAATATCTCATTCTGATCTTTATCTTTTAAATATCTCATATGTAATCATAAAGTTTTTTAAACTTTACAATCAAGTCCAACTTAATTAAAATATCTTTACTCTCTTCCCATTTTTTATGTGAGATCCATTAGGTTCTCAAATATGTTTGCAATGATTATAGATTATAGTTTATAATTATAATCATAATTAGAATTAAATAAATTAAAATCTATTTAATTTATCTTTAATTCTCCAGTTAAACAATTTATAATCATAAATCAAAATTGACATTTAGCAACATGTCATGACCATCTAAATATTTAGAAATGTCAAAGTTGTTTTGACTAACCTTTCTGTGCATGATTTTTCCTTATGATTCAATCCTTTTATCATACAATGTTTTGATTAAATATAGAGCATGGAATTAATTAATCTATTTTATGTCTAATCATATTATTTCTCTATCATTTGCTATCGATTCAATTAATAACATTTATAAACTATTTACAAAACTTCAGTTCACCTTGACTAAGGATTTTTCGAATCAAAACTAATCGAGAACAACATAACTTTCTCCCTAATTACTTTAGAGTGACGAATCCTATCTGGATCACTCAACTATCTCTATATAGTTCATGCTACATCCAATGATTATTGACTGAATGACCACCCATTAAATAGGTCACAAGTAGTATTAAAATATAGCAATCCCTACACAAGATAACTTTGAAGACCTCAAGTTAAAAGATCACTTATACAATCATCACAACGAGAATTTTCATAGATATACAGTAATGTTCCAAATTGATTTCTCATATAAAGTTAGTTCAGTGAACTTGTTCTCTAACAAGAACCCACATGTTTGTTTAAGTATCTATATACTTTAGTTAATGAGATTGACTACTTCTTTCTTAAGTAAAAAAATAACGTGTGCTAGTCTTTTTACGTTGTATTAATGTCTAGCCTTAATAGAATAAAGACTTGGAATAATTTAGGGATAATACATAAATGCAATATGAATCTTATAATTATAATCTCATTATAATTTTATTTGCAATGTATAATTATCCATGGACTCTATCTTATATATCTAAACATGTATAGGATAAATAATCGCTTTAAATAACTCTCACTAAACTACAACCAAACCGATTGGCTATAACGCGTAAACTAAGAATCTCCCACTTATACTAAGCCAATCGTTTAAGTATCTTATACCATATCTCCATATGGTAATCATGCTACTATTAGAACATTGGCTTAATGAGAGAATTCTATAAATTTCTTTATATTGAACATTTTCTTAAATTTTATAACTTTCAACTTAATTATCATCATAATTAAGAAAAATTTACCTAACTTAGCATCAACTATACTAAAAAACGTAAATTCCACTCAGAACATAATATAAAAGTAAAAAAAAAGCAAGTAATTAATTATACTCCACAACTACAAAAGAATATTAGGACTTTAATCATGTATTGAATTACTCTCACTATTTTATTTCAAATAATAGCTCTCACTACTATTCAAAAAGGTTATGCTAATTTTTCTAATGGGCTAGGATCCCATTTGAATATAGTTGATCTTGAAGTTGCTTAACGAACCATCTAAACTTAAATTAGTAGATAACAACTTTATCAATCACATCTAATATGACTCCTAAATCCGTTAAGTGATATTTCTAGCCAAAGCATATCTTATATGTTATGTCTAACCATGCTTCTAAATTCATGTGATCATAAGTTTACTCACCCAAATTACACAAATTTAGTGAAGTATAACCTAATGTCATAATACTAAACATATTCGGGTTAAAATGACTTTGAGTTTGCTCAATAAGCTTGATAATAAACAGAACTTTGGCTTATTCTTATAACAATGGAAGACAACAATAATGTTCTTAATCTATACTTAATATCTTAACGATAGATTTAATTCATTCATCTCATCAAACACAAAAATTTTATGCAAAATATCACACATATAAAACGTACAATTTAACATGCATCCAATATATATACTAAACATATAAATAAAGTATGCAACTTATGTACTCATAGTCAAATTATATACACAAAATATCAAGCTTCGTTTGATTCTAGTTATTGATGTTTATAATCTAAAATAATATTTCCAACTTTTTGGAAAAATTAAATTAGATTAAATTCATTAATTCCCTAAATGAATTAAATTCCTATTCCAATTATAAATTTAATTTGATTTCAAAACAATTTTCAAATCTAATTGGAAACTACTTCCAATTATTTTGACTCCTTTAACAAAATTTAATTGAAAATTTTTCAATAAATTATGCTTTTTATTTATTATAATTTAGAAAAGCTCTCTTTTCAAAATTATACAAGTAACACATTCTAATCCAATTAGAAAATTATTTCTAATCTCATTAGAAATTGTTTTTTTTCCTTAATCAGAAATCGTTTTTCTAATATCAAAAGGAAACTACTTTCAAAATTAAATAAAACAATTCTAAATTTAATAAAAAAATTATTTGTTTTATTTTATAGAGATTGATTTCTTAATTAATTAGAAATTCTTTCGCTTATAAGTTAGAACACTATTTTTAAAACTAAAGAAATCTATTTTACTTAATTAATAAGTGAAAATAAATTTGAAATTTTAATTAAGATAAATATTTTTAATAGATTAAGAAACTTATTATTTATAAATAAAAACAATTTCTAAATAAATTGAATAATAATTCTCCAAAAAATAATGTCATAAATTTAATTTATCTCAATCAAATTGAAATAAATAAATTTAATTAAGAAATACCTTTCTTAATTACTTAAGAAAACACTTTTCTTAATTCCAAGGAATATAATTAATTAATTTAAATCTAATTGAAACTAATTAATTGTAATTTTAGAAACTAGTTTTCTAAAATTAATTAGGTCTCAAATATAATTATTAATCCTAATCATATTAAGAACAATAATTACTTTAATTATGGAATTACTTTGAAAATTAATTTAATTTAATAATTCAACTCTTTGAAAAATTAAACTAAATTTGAAAACATTCCTAATAAAATCAAACCTTTGAAAACATTTAGAAAAAAACTCTCCAAATTTGTTAGGAATTAAAACCTACTTAATTTTAATTAAACAAATTTAATTAAAAGAATGCTTAAAAACATGAAAATTAAATAAAAAATTATGTAAGAGTATCTGACGCATGCATTGCACATGCTAGAAAATGTCTACTAGTTGAGTATTAGCGCATGTACTGAACATAATAATAGTAGCGTCTCCTTAGATGCTCTTCTCGAACCCCTATCATTTTTACATAGATTATAGGTTTTTGTCTTGCCGCCTCCTACACCTTGTGCTTCTGGTCGTCTCCCTATCGTTGCCACCTTGTTGCATGGCCAGCAGCCACCTCTCTTCACATTTGTTTCGCTTCTTATAGTGGGTGAGTTATCACCCCTAACCAGGGGCGATTCGTCACTAATTTGTGGGTGAGTGTTGCCTTAGAACAGTGACATTCTCACCATTGGCGATAGAGGATGACTCACTAGTAGTGCACTATCGATGTACAGCAGATGAAACCGTAGAGAGCACCCCACAATCACAATAGCTTATTCCAATTTCATACAACCAAAAACCAAAAAATCAAACCATTCTCAAAACCAACGCAGGCAATTCCAAAAATCCAACCGCCCAATAGAGGCAAAAAATCAACCAGAATACCTATAACTTGCGAAGATTTTATGGTTCTCAAGCACTACTATGTGCTTCATAGAAGACACTATTTATTTCAAGTGAATTGGTTTTTCAGGTTCAAGATGAGTCTCATTGTTTTATATTTCTAAATTTTGGGTCCTGTGAAGCTTAATGAAAATTTCCAGATTGTATAAACATATTCACATTAAATTTAATGAATTTCTAAAATTATGAGTGTCTACAATTAATATGAACTTTTCATACTAATAATATTTAAATTTCATTTAAATATGATTTTTAGGATTTTATATAAGTATAAAGTGTAGATACTTACCAGTCTTTCTACATACTCGTGGTGGGTAATAGATCCCCCAGTATGTACAGAAATACTTTATGCCCCCGGTTCTCCACGTTTGTTAGTAGAATTACGCTTTAAAATGAACATTACTTCGGGTGATGTCCAATACTGCTGTTAAAGACTCTATATTTGTTCAAAAATATAAGGAGGTCGTACATCAGTCTTTTGTATTCCACCAACAAAGTCTCTATAACGTGTAGGAGCTCGTCTCTCCTATACTTTATAAATAACTGTGCCAAATTCAGAATCCTAAACAAAAATTTCTGAAAAAGAAGGAAAAATATACGATAAGTACTTATAATCTACATTATTTATTTAATTAATGTATAAAAAATTAATTAAAAATACAAAAAAATATATTTTTTTACCCAAACTCCTGATAATAAAAATTCTTTGATATTCCTCCATATATAACCCTTCAGATCAATCTTCTCCTTGAATTTGGATGTCATGTTTTTTCAGCCCGGTCCAGACGGAATCAACCTAATATAAAACAATTAATTTTATATCATTTTTAAATTTAAACCTATAACTTAATTATAAACATAAGGTGTTTTTATGTATTTTCACTTACGGATTGGTTACAATTGTGATGTATATTCTTCCATCAACTCCCTCAGTTCTAGGCTGGAGACCGCCTCCTTCATCCGCATCGTTTATCCCGGATATCTCTGTCAGTATAGGGGTGGTAGATGGTGTAGCAACAGGTACAGAAGGTGATGCCCTATCTACAGGTGTAGTAGTTGGAGGTACAACATATGATTCGATTGCAGCTACAGAATGTGATGCTTCACCTGGATAGTAACTGGCTCCAAATCGTGGTCTGAACCTTGGTCGCATCATATGCTATTTTCTCTTTGGTGACATATTTTAACCTGAAATTCATATTTTATTAAATATTTCAGAAATATAACAATTTCAATTCAATATATAACAATATATTGTTGATTTAATAATTGATTTATTGAATATAATATTCTATTATAAACACAAATTAATCTCTATTAACACTTCATTGTAAATCAAAATCATCATCATCTTCTTTTTCTAAAGAATTATAATCAAACTCAGTCTCCTCTTCATATCTCTCACCCTCCTCATCCTCTCTAGATGAAATTTCAACATATTCATTATTTAGATCATTCAAAGGTTCATTCTCGTTATATGTAACAGATGCATTTTTTTCATAAACATCTTCCTAAAATGCTTCACTTTCAATTCTCTGTTCTCCTTTTCCATGTGATTCAAAAATACCTCTAAGCTTAACATTGCAAATGACCAACCAATCTAACTTATCTCGTCTAGGAAAAGGAACATAATACACTTGGATTGCTTGCATTACCAATACAAAAGGTTCAAATTGTCTAAATCTTTTTCGCTGGTTGATTTCAACTAAATTGTATCGACTATGCACTTTTATACCAACATTACGAATTGGATCAAACTAGTCACACACTTATATATCACATTCTACTTTATTGGCAATGCAAGATACTTAATTTCAAGTATCTTAATAATTTTACTATAATAATCCATCAATTTTCTCTGTATGCCAACTCCACTATTTACTGTTGCCATGATATGCCTATCATATTCTGTATGATATTTGTAAGCATTAACAAAATGTACCGGATACAGTTTAGCAGTTCGCAAAGGTCCTTTCATAAGATCACATATGAACTTGTGCTCTATTGAATTTTCTAAGGTCTACAAAAAATAAATTATCATATTAATAGTATAATGTCATTTGAACACTTTAATATTATAATTCAATAATTTCAATAATTGTAAGTGAAAACTTACTTATTTCTCGAGCCATCAAGGAAAGTGTCTTCCAACTTCTTTATTGATATTATCCTATGTTTTCTCAGGCATTAGCTCGCGTAACCATTCCTCATATAATCTAAAAACATTATTATGTATTTTAGTTGTTAATAACACTACGTTTCAAAACCTAAATAATCAATTTCAACTTACTGCACGAAAAGTTGAACCTCTTAATAGTTTAATAAAATGTAACCATGGGCAACCTCTATTTCTTCCTCTGTTAACATTCTTTTTGTTAAACGTCCATATTTTTATCCAGGATATGTGAAAATAGATAAGTTACCATCAGCATTACCTGTTCCACCCGTTCCTCCCTCATCATCATTACGAGGAACTTTTCTTTCACTTGTGTGAACATGTGACTCAAACTAATGTGAGAAAAATGTACTTGCTTCCTCCACTAAATAAGCATTACATATCGACCCTTCAACTTTAGCCTTGTTTTTGACATTTTTCTTCAAGTGATGCAAATACCTACATTAGCGAGTAGGGTTATTACAATTATGATATTAAAACATGTTATTACTTTAATTTAAATGTTTAATATAATTACCTCTCAAATGGATACATCTATCGATATTGAACTTTACCAGCAAGTTTACCTTGTGTGCCAAATATATAGGTAGATGCTCTATATAGTCAAAGAAGCTTGGAAGGAAAATCCTTCTAATTTGCACAAAATTATTGGAATTTCCCTTTCTAGTTTTTCCATTTCAGCTAACTTTATTTCAGATCAATGTTAAGCTTTTGAAAACAAAGCTTAATTCTGTTATAACTTCCCAAACCTTATTTAGTAGTAACTCTTAAAAAGCAATTCGAATTAGCCTTTGCATAAATATATGAAAATCATGACTTTTCATCCCAAATAATTTGTACTTCCTCATATCCACACACCTTGCCAAGTTTGAAACGGATATTTACCGGTGTGAAGATCTTTATAACTCATTCCTTCTATAAAAAAGTTTTAAATCAACTCGTGATTTTGTGTTGTTCTTTGTTTTCCCTTCAATGTTCATTATGGTATTAAATAAAATGTCAAAAATATTTTTTTCAATATGCATCACATCTAGATTATGATGTATCAAATTAGTTCCAATATGGCAAATCCCAAAAGATGCTTCGTTTTCTCCGACCAAAGTTTTTATTAATGCTCGTATTAACTTCATCAGCTTCAAATTCTGTAACTTTCAACAACCTTAATTCATCAATCTCCTGCAATATCTCTTCACCTGCTTTCTTAGGGGGAGGAGGTGTTTGTACCATCCCATTTTTAATGAAATTTTGTTTATTGCGTCTAAATGGATGATCTGGAGGAAGAAATTTTTTGTGGTTGTCAAATCAACATGTTTTGCTCTTATTTGGAAAATAAAACACATCAAAATCATTGCCACAGTAAGGACAAGTCAATTTCCCTACTGTGCTCCATTGATACATCATAACATATGCGAAAAATTACTAATAGTCCACATCAAAGCTAATCTCAACACAAAATTTTGTTTCAGAGACACATTATATGTCTCCACACCATATTACCAAAGATGCTACAATTTAGATATCAATGGTTATAAGAATACATCAATTTTATGCTTTGGATTTGTAGGCCCTAGCCCAATCACTGCCATGATGAATATTGTTGGTCAGATTGACCAAAAGGTTGGAATCCATCCATCGACAATCCCAACTTAACATTTCAACTTTCAGCTGCAAACCTATAATCGGTGCTATTGAAATGTTTTCATGCTAGTACATCCGATGGATGACTCATTATTCCATCTCACTGTTCGTGTTCATTATGCCATCTCATGTGAGATATAGTAACATCAGAAGCATATAGTCCTTGAAGTCTCGGAGTTAGCAGGAAATAGTATATTTGCTTTTAGGGTACTAATTTCTATTTCATAGAACGCTTTCTAGGATTGAATCTAGATTGATCACAAAATTTGTACTCTTGTAATTCCACATCATCTCCCCAATACAACATACATACCAATTTTCAACAATCACTTTTTTCAACAAGAAAAGCAAGACCCCTAATAAGTTTATTCATATTTTAAAAACTATAAACCATTGTACGATCAGGAGGCAATTATTCATTATACCATCTAAGAATTTTATCAAAACTATGATCTTAAATATGCCCTTAAGACTTTATATTCAATATTCAAGCAGTTAAAGACAATTTGGCCATAATTCTTAGTCAGCTAAGTGAAGTAAGTCAAAAAATTGTTTAGCATGTGGGTTTGGTTCTTCTTCAAAATTTTCTATATTTTCTTGAAAGGCATAACCGACTGCATCATAAACCATTTGCAAGTAAGGATTTTCAGTTGCACCCACATTATTTGTTCTAAATATAATCCCCATCAAACTCATCCAAATTTACTGACGAGTTTACTTCATTACCCCTTGAGGTGCTACAAATCAGTGGCTCCATATGTCGAGTCCACTCAAAATAAATTGGAGCGAACCCTTTTCTTAGTAAATGGCCATTCATTTCATCAATAGGAAGGAAACAAAGATGTTTGTTCTTTTTACATGGACATATGATCTTTAGACCATCCATATATGTAGGTTGAGAACATGCATAATGAAAAAAAGCTTCAACTCCCTCAACAAACTTAAGATTAATGAAACCATCAAGTGTTAATCATCTATACATCCAAGATCTATCAACATTTCTCATTTATGCAAAATTGTTAATTTAAAAAATTGAATTCATGGTTAGTATCCTTCATGTCCCATATGTTTACAAAACATTTAAACTTTACACAACATCCCTTAAGTATTAATCAATTGAATTAATTACCTACAGTTGATGTCAATACTATGGTACGTGGCATTGTTTACACCTAAGAATCAAGAAAGCAAGTTCTTGTTGTGACTACTATGGTCATGGAATTTTTCACTGATAAGCCTCAAGGGAGTTACATCACGGGTTTCTAGGCTATATACCATCCTAGGGGTTTATTATGCAAAGAACTATCTTGTTTATTAAACATATGAATTTCTTGTCTTAATACTAAGTTTGAATTAATCACATTGAAGTTTAAGTATTTATGTTTCAATTAATCACATTGAAATTTAAGTATTTATGTTTCAATTAATCACCTATAATTGATTTCAATACTACAGTACGTGGCATTGTTTACACCTGTGAATCAAGAAAGCAAGTTCTTGCTATGACTCCTAGGCTCGTGGAATTTTTCACCGATAAGTCTCACGGGAGCTACATAATGGGTTTCCAGCCTATATACCATCCTAGGGTTTTATTATGCAAAGAACTGTCTTGTCTATTAAACCTATGAATTTCTTGTGTTAATACTATATTTGAATTAATCACATTGAAGTTAAACTACTTATGTTTCAATTAATCACATTGAAGTTAAAGTACTTATGTTTCAATTAATCACCTACAATAGATTTCAATACTATGGTATGTGGCATTGTTTACACTTGTGAATCAAGAAAGCAAGTTCTTGATGTAACTTCTAGACTCGTGAAATTTTTCATCGATAAGCCTTACAGGAGCTGCATCATGGGTTTCTAGCCTATATACCATCCTAGGGACTTAGTTATGGCTCAAATCATCCATAAGATCTCAAACTCATTCCAGATACAGTAAATTCTTAGACTATTAAAGAAGGACATAAAAACTCATCAATGATTATAAGAATATTCTAAACAACAACATAAAATCAAGACCTCCTTTGCATTTACACAAAACCCAAATGCATCAGAATCGTATTATTAAAGCAATATATATGGTAGATATTAGTTGGACGACTTACTTGGATGGACGGACAACTCTAGGCTACAAAGAAGAAGGATGAGCGACGCTCTTCAACACAATATAGGGCTTGCGAAAAAGAATATTTCGTATTTAATATAATACACTTGTCCAATAGTTTTGTTATATTTTTAATACATTAAAGAAAGAAAATCAGAAAATAATATTGTTTATTTTGAAATAGAAATATGTGGACTTTTAGTGGGAGTAATGTTAAAAATATTGCTAGACCAAAACCAATCCCGACTTGCTTTGTTTAAACTATCTATAAAACTATACAGAATATTATAAAATATTCTAATTATAATTTTCATTTTGATAATCAACACGACTATTGTTAAGAGAATTTGACTTAAAACAATATAAAAAGAAGGGTAAATATTCAAAAATAAAAAGTATGTGAATTCTCTTTATTATTTATATATCAAAATTTTAAATATATAAACTTAACAAAAAAGTATTATCAATCATAATAATCAAAATTAACCCTAATAATTTAAATACTCTTTAAACCTTTATAAAACTAGTCTTTCATCAACAATTAATCAATTATTTAATAACAAATTAAATGACACAATATAAGTTATCAAAGGTATAGCAAATTTTCTTACATTTTCATTCTACCAATCTTACGCTTCTTCTTTGAATCTTTCCCCAAATCTGTAAAATTTTTCATAAGCCTAGGTAATTATTTAGATGAGCATGATTAGGTGCCTAACACCTTCCATATCCTGCAATCAATCCCTAAACTTTCATTATTAGATTAGGACTTTATAGTTCCTTTTCTTTTAGATTTTTTTCTATCTTTTCTTAATATGGTAAAGTTGTGAATCTGTTGCATAAAAAATCATCATCGATCAATCCCTCCTATTTAGGGTATGTTCTATATGTCAAGGAAAATGGGGAAGAAATTGGTTTGACAATAAGGGTACATTTATACTACAGATACCAACTAGGTATGTAAGAGACTCTAAAAGGTTTTATAGAGGTCAAGAGAGGTATGAAAGAGATTAAAATAGATTTAATACAATATAAAGAAATTTAGGAATCATTAAGATGAAGATTCATTTTTTCAATGTAGGAATGATTCATTTTTTCATTATAGAAACTTATATAAAAGTTATAACACTCCCATCATTTAAAGGAATATATTTCTATCAATTTAAATCACGCAGAACACCCCATACATACACAAAACACTCCCATCATTTAACATCAACATAACAGGCATTTCATCAAACACCTTACATGCATAAAAAATTCATCCCAACATTACAACCAAAATTACGTCTTGTCCCTTCCATCGCTAACATTTATACATTAAAATTGTCTTCCAATCACAGAATACCCGAATATACGATTGTTATTAAATACCCAAATACATCCAACATTACATGAAATAACAGAGATGAAAGGCTACAGGAATACCTCCGTCAAAGGACATAATGACAATGGTCAGAGAAGACAAATATCGACAAGCAGATGAGGAGTCCACGATAGAGAAACCGGAGAGAGGAAAAAAAAGGAAGAAAACACAGGGGAAAGAGGAACAACGAAGAAGAAGACGTAGGGGAAGGGGTCTTTCGGGTGAGTTAAATGTAAACAAAAACTACATCATTTGGTGTTAAAGGATGTTCTCTTATTGATCAAATTAATGCTGCAGATTTTGATTTTGTGATGCAAGAAGAAGAAGAAAGGGAGTTGGACTTGGCTAAAGAGATTGAGGCATCTAACTAAAAGACATTAAAGAAGCACTAAATGGGAGGCAAACCATATAATTTCTGTTTTGTTTTTCGATTATTAGTTATTCCATTTATCTTCACTTATTTTGTTTTTAATTAAACAATCAATCCTTGCCTGGCCCTAATTTTCAGTTTCTTCTATTTGTCTTCCTCGTAAACGTTCTCCACTCCTCGTCATAGTTCACCATGCTCCACACTACACCAAAGCTTAACGTAGCACACCAACCCCACCTTAGTATTATATTTCCATCCTTTTTCTTTTTATTTCTTGTCAGCATAATTTCTTTTGGATATAATGTTTATCCTTGTTTGAGTTATTTTGCATCTCAAATCCCTCATTTATTTTCTTATCACATTGGGGTCAACGTGATATTTAAGTGGGGGTAGTATTTAATTAAATGTGTTATGTGTTGTGTGTTTTTCCCATTTAATAGTTAGAGATGCATGGTTATGAAGTAAACTTGATTAGGATTAGAAATTTATAATATGAGTGAATAAGTATACTTGCACGTTTAGGCTGACTGACTTGAATTTTGATTTAAAGGACATTAACTTGTTGTGATGGGTGAATGACACTTTCTTTGGTAAGATTTTGAGCCTTTTTGAAATATTAAACACCAAATTCAAGTGTTCTTTTTTGAGAGTGTTCTTTTATGATTAAGGAACTCTAGAACTAGCTTATGGATACTGGTCGAGATCACATAATCTTATGCAAACATTGAAATGATGAAGGCAATTAGGATTTACCCATTTTTGCTTAAAAAGCCATCATAATTTTAGCTTTAGTGAACCCCTTTCGAGCTTAACATGAAACCCTTTCTTTCTTTAAAACTAAAATATGAGCCTTAACCTTAATTATTTATCCTCTTTATTATATTGACCATAAGGGCAAGTTGAGCATTTGGAATGGTATGACTGGGTTTAGGGAATAATTTCTTGAATAAATGTGGAGGAATCATAGCTTATAGTTGGCTATTGAGTTAGAAAATGGTATGGTTGTAACAACTTATATCTCTCCTCTATATTTTTCCTCTTTTAAACTTAACCTCCTTTTTCCAAATAAATAAAAAATACTAATAAAAGAAGAAAAATAAAAAGAAGGAAAAAAAAGAAAGAGAAAAAGAAAAAAAGAAAAAGAAAAAAAGAGAAATAGAAAAGAAAAGGAGGGAAGAGAAGACGATCATAAAATAAAAAGAAAGAGGAGCGTCATAAAAAGGAGAAAGGGGGAGTGCTAGTATTGGTAATTGAATGGAAAAAATTGACTGTTTTATGCTCCATTGTTGTATTATTTTAAATGATCAATTAGTTCAATTGTTTTAAACTATGATTTTCCTTTTTCCTACAACCATTACAACCAAAATAAAGACCTTCATATTGATGTATGTGTTTAATATGAGTTGTGGAGATTGGATTAGTACTCAAGTTTAATTATATGTGCCTTACATGAAATGAATGATGACTGGATACATCCTACCCTTGAATGCTCGAGAGGATGGAGATTGGAGTGAGTGTCTATCACAATTGTGATTGGAGTGAGCGTCTATCATAATTGTTAATGGTTCTTTGAATTGAAGTATTTGTTAATTTTGACTAAGTATACGGATAAAAGTTTATTCATGGAGTATTATGAGTTTTAAGTTCTCAAGTTATGTTTATTAAAATGATTGTTGATATCTTTGACTATTATTTAGGAAAAATATTGTTTTATTGTGTATAGTTTAGTTTTCTTAATTTTTCTTGGGGACAAGCATAGTTTAAGTGTGGGGGACTTGTTGTGACTAATTTTGTTGATTTCCAAGCCTTTATATTTTGGATTTTGGTTACAAATTCTTGTGTTTTAATCAAAATTTGAAGGAATTGAGGATCTTGGAGTATTTTGTGAAGGCTGCCTAAAAAAAAGAAAAAATATGCATGAAAGATGGTGTGACCAAAGAGTCACGCCTATGACAAGTTTTGATATGGGTGTGACAAAGGTGCCATGCCTATGACAAACCTTATCATGGATGTGACAATGGCTCTCATGGGGTTGACAAATTTGTCACGCCTATACACATTCTCTTCACTGAAATTAATATCACATATGTCAACCATGTAGGTGATAGCGGATTAAAACAAAGCCTAGACCTAGACTATCAAGATAAATAAAAAAGTTTATCGATAGAAACGGAGGCAAAAAGAGGCTAGAAAGCTGAAGTCGGATAAAATAACGGACAGAGGCAGAAAAAGAAGAAGAGAAATATAACAGAGCAAAGTCGAGTGAGAAAGAGAGAAAAACAACAGAGACAAAGTGAGAGCTAAAGTTATTGTGAGCAATTATTCTTCTTAGGCGAGGGGCATACATAGAAGGCTACAGATATCACTAGATAGCTTGAGCTTGGTAGGAGATTCACCGCTAACTTCTTCATCCGAGAGTTGTTCATTCTTATTTCATCTTCTGCTACTACTGTTGAGCCCATTTTATCTTATATTTTGTTGAATTTGTTTACCCTGTTACTGTTTGATATTCCATCTTCTGTTTATTTCCTCTGTTATCTCTTTTACATTTCTTTGTTTACTGAGAACATGGGGTTAAAGCTTATGAGGATGATGAACTATTTTCATTTCATTATGGGTCTTCTTGAGAATTAATGAATCTAATGTAGTTGACTATGCTTGATTGAGTTATTGTTTTATTGTCTTGATATTTTATGTGGTTTTTGAAATTATTGGATGAAATAGTTTGGACAACTTGTGCATCAACTTGATATTAAACAAAGAATCGAGAGAAGAAGTTTAATATTAGAATGAGAAACTACAAACACTTAAGTTATGAATTAGAAATATATTAACTTAAGTGGGTAATTATTAGTTGGGTTTACATAATTGATTTTGGATGATAAACTTGTCGAATACGAAAATTGTATTTAGTTTATTATTTAAATTGATTTTAGAACCCAATTGGTAATTTTATCAAGACAATTATTGTAACATCCGGATACCCATGGTAAGGCTAGAATAGTAAATTAATTTTTTTTTGTGAAATTAGGAAAATGCACATCATGCATAATTAATTGTGACATACATATTTATCTTAGTACATTCATATGATTGTACATGCATTCATTGGCGTTTCCGGGTAGATTGGTTTATAAATGAAAATTGTGGATTTAATTGGAGTGTATTAAATGTAATGTGGCAATTTTTGTACATTTCGGGTATTTTGCAATTTTGGTGAATTATTTTGAGCTGAAAATTTATGTGGTGATAATAGTTATTATTTCAGAAGTTTTAGTGAATTATGGATTAATTATCTTGAAAATTAAATTTGGTGTGTATTAGAGTTTATTCCGCATTTTTGGAGACATTTAGGATATTTTAGAAATTTTTGTGAATTATTTTTTAGTTGAAAATTTATTTGGAGAGTCATCTTATTATTTTGGAATATTTGGAAAATTTTAGAAAATTTCTAAAAATTTGTGGTTTTCTTTTAAAGAAAGAAGAAGAGATAAATGGGAGGGTGACACATGGCCCACATGTAGCATCCCGCCCTCCTACTAAGGGATAGAACTGGAGTATAAGGTGCATGTGAACTAAAAGGTTTGGTTTAAATGAACCTATAGGAGATGAATTGTAATCCTTGTGATTGGGAAAATTGGGAGTGTGGTTGATGATTAATTGAAGGTTGGAAAGTTGGAAAATGTTTTGAAGATTGTTGGTTTAGCTTGTGTCCGTCAAACGGACACCAATGTCCATTTAACGGACAGATTCGGGTGAAATAGTAAACATTGTGCGATTCATGTCCGTCGAACGGACATTGATGTCCGTTTAACGGACAGATTCGGAAAAGATTGGCACCTTGCTGATTGCATGTCCGTCAAACGGACATGGAGGTCCATTTAACGGACACTCTCGGATGAATTGGGATTGCTTTGCTAGGCTGTGTCCGTTTAACGGATAGCCTCGGGGGGCAATTTGGTCAATTACAATTTTTGCCTGTTTTAAATGTAGTACATGGGATTTAAGTGAAATTAAGACGCAAATGCATTATATTTGGGTATATATGTATGAATTGGGTTATTGCACGCATTAAAATCTCTGATCATGCACTCAATTGACATTTTCCGGGTATAATTGGTAATGAATGGGATTATTGTGAGAATTATGAATTGTGATTATTGGAAATTGATTTGGAAAGTGAATTTGGTAATTTTATATTTATGAAGAATTTTAGGAAATTTCCCTAGAATTTTTCGGGGAAATATTTGGACTAGGAAAAATACCGAGAGACAGATCAATCAGTAATTGGCAGTAGAATTGATTGTTAAATTTTGGGATTTTGGATATGTGGCTATAGGA